>JAGFNQ010002568.1:375159-407199 GCA_024364735.1 Boesenbergia rotunda | reverse complement strand
TATTATATTGTTTTGCAGGGTCCAGAAGACTTCAGGAGTGGGTGCTCCAACTGAACAGACTTCAACCTCCTGGAAGGACTTCTGAAAGGCATCAAGAAGGAGGAGAAGATCTTACTTTAATCCATAGCCCTCTATTCCTTCAATGGCTATTATACCTGAATCGCCTTCGGCCACCGGAGCATATTTTTGCAAAGTTCAAGTGTGAGGGAGTCTTAATTCTCTCAGCCAACCATTTTCCTCCACTACCACGATGGAGGCTACTTCTGGATAGGCTCCGTCCACCAGAAATAAAGGGGAGATTTTTCTTTCTTGTATTTTCTTTTATTGCATTTTTCGTTTTCATGCTTTCTAGAAGTAGAATTTCCTTTTAAGTTGAGTCATTGTAGATACCATTTTAATTTTCTTGGAAATTTGTTTCTTGTATGACTCGGAATAAATGTATCCCTCTAGGTTATCTCATAGCATTTTAGAATCTCTTAGAAAATAAATTAAATATTGGTTGTCAAAACTTAGGGTTTGAGCTAATGGATGAATTCTTGGATGCTTGAGTACTATTTTGCTTTAGATTCTTAATTGAGGACTTGGGATGAATTATTTTTACCTAGTGAGAATTAGTCTTATATTTGTGACACATATGTTATTGTACTCTAGAACTTGCTTAGGTTCTTTCAAAATCATATTTCAATGATTGGATCACATCTATAGAGACTAATTACCTTGTTTACCTTTCTATATCAATTTTGGCAAAAATCATGTCTACTCTATTTGTCTTTCCTTATTCCTAATCTTAACCCCAATTTTTCTATGGATTTGTTTGCTTGGGATGTTTTCTTGATACTATTTTGCCCGAGACGGATAACGATTTAAGTGTGGGGGGAGTGATTAGTGATTGGGAAGCAAATTTTTATCAAGGATGCACTTCATTTCGAAAAAAAAAAAATTTGCCAAGTTGATTGGAGTTTGGTGTCAAAAATGAGCAAGAGGATGGAAGCAAATGGAGGCATCAAGATTCTTGACCATCAATTTGAAGATCCAAACAATTTGGAGCAAGTTTGAATTCGGTTGAAGAAGTAATCCAAATGGCACACATATGAAGGAAATCTATGTCATGTCAAAAGAGAGGAAAAGTATGTTTCTTGATGCTATGAAGCTATTCGGCCACTTTGCTAGAAGCATTAAATGCAGCTGCCTTTGCTAAAGAAAGCTGAACAAATCAACTGGGAGCTGCTTTGAATCATTGAAGGATTATTTGTGAAGCTACATCACTGATTTTAGACAGAATTGCAAAATGGTTTTTGGCTGAATTCAATCTTTTGGGGAGCAGAGGTCAAGTAAAGGAAATTGGATGAAATCTGTGAGCTTGAATGGAAAAGCAGTGAGGCAGAGCCGAAATCAAAGGGAGCACTTATGAAGAGAATTCTGAAATGAAGAAAGGAAATGGCACAAAATCTGAGCCAAAATGAGAAAAGCAGTTTGTGCCAAAAAGAAACTGAAAATATGCCACTTTGGATCAGAAATGATTTGGACCCAGAATTTGGAAGTTGGAATTGAGGAAGCTAAGTTCAGCAATAAATCTGATAGAATTTGAACTGAAGCTAACCAAATCTGATCCAAAATAGGAGGTTTGTACCAAATCTGATCCAAGACAGATTTGGATCAGTTGAGAGTTGGATTGCAAGAAAACAGTCTGATCTGAGCTAGAACTGAATTAGAGGATGCAAGGATGAATAACCTCACAATTCTAGAGTTTGAAATTGAAATCGTGAGCTGGAATTGCAGCAGAAAAAAAATAGAAATGCAGTGAAGGCAAGGGCTGAAATTCAATGTGCTGATTTGAAATGAGTAAGTGGAAACTGCAGTTGCATAGTATTGAGAGTTAAACAGAAATATTGCAAGAAAAAAATTTCAGAAGGTTGCATTACATTTAAACAGTTTCGGCACAAGTGTGTATCAAGTTGAAGCTGAATTAGGATTGCTAGGCTGTGGATCAGGAAACAAGTTCGGATGCTGACCAAAAGCTGAGAAGAAATTCTGAAACTGCCCAAATCTGCCATGCCTTGCATTATAAGCATGCAATCTGAATTTTAAAAAGCTATGAATCAAGATATTAAGTGTAAATGTATCTGAAGATGAAGGTGCACATTCAATTTCGGATTTAAGAAAAACCAATGGATGCATGGAACTGAAGCTTGAAACAAAACAATTCAGAGGATGAATTGCAGTTGGAAAAATGCAGTGAAGTTTAAGCAGAAATTCTGAGCTGGAAAATCTGAAGCATTAAGCCGAATTCTGAGCTGATCAAAGACTACAAATCTGGAAACCCTGCTAGAAGATTAACTGGCAGCTGTGAGAAAATCTGGAAACAAGCTGTACCGAAGCTGAAAAGAAGTTTAAAGGCTATACAAAAGCTAAAAGGAAAAAAAAAATCTGAGCTGAATTGCAGGGATAGCTGTTGAAATGAGTAAGTTGCAAACTGTTGAATATCTTGAAGGGCTGTTGATGATTCGGCAAGAGAGGAAAAATCAGTATGGAATGTGTCCATATAAGCAGTTTGTATCAATTAAGGGCTGAATTGGTTTCCCTAGAGTATGAATTTGAAGCTCACGGCAGGTTGGAGTGGAGCCAATTTCTGAACAAGGATTTGGGGAGCTGAACACAATCTGAGCTGGAAATCCAACTCACTGATCAGAAGTTGGAATGGAAGCTGAAGTAAAGTCTGGATTGAAGCAGAAAATGCAGAGAATTCTGTGCCAAAAGGAAAATCTGTGAAGCTGATATGATTAGAAATGACTTGGATTAGAACTTGAACTGAATGGAAACCAATATGAATTGAATTCGGCTGAGTTAAAGCTGACTAAATCTGATCAGGGCAGAAAATTTGTGCCAAAAACAGAAAGAAAGAAAAAAAAAGAAAGTGAAAGTAGTGCAAAGGAATTGATTAATTAAGACTGATGTGGCTGCTGCAATAAATGCTGATCTAACTGTTGATAAGGAATTAAAGAGTTTTGCAAGGTCTAAAAGCAATGCCATGGAGCTGAAGACTTGAAACAGGAAGGAAAGAAAGAAAAAAAAAGAGAAAGTGAAAGTAGTGTGCCAACAAAGGTGAAGTGTGTCAAGAGTGAGTCACAAGGGTTTTTCATCCAAATCAAAGGAATTTATTCAAGTTTCACTCCATCACACTTTTGATATTACTAGAGGAATGACAAGAGGGGCAAAGCACAAGGAAACATTTTTGAGCACTCAAGTCTTCCACTTTACCCATTTTTCTATTTCTTTGATTTTTATTCCATCTCTTACCATTTTCCATGTTTTCACTTGTTTTTGTAGACATTGATCCTAATCATGAATAATGGTGGAGATTAGACAATAAGCAAGCCTATGGTAGTGCAAAAAGCATGTGTGTTTGAGTGAGCTCCACTTCCATCATCAAGTTAGAACTTAAGGAGAGAGCCACCAAAATCTTCCTTGAAAGGCTAATGATTTAGATTCATCTCAATAACTCATGATGGATGAAAATGTTAAGTTGTTGATTTAAGGACAAGATACTAATCCATAGAGCTTAGATTTTTGAGAATTGACAACCTTAGGTAATTTCTTTTCATTTGCTTCTAATTATGCTTAAGAAATCTAGGGGATACTTATTTAGTAGTTTCGCGAGACGCTCAAGGTTAAGTGTGGGGGAGTTGATAGATACCATTTTATTGATCATTTGAGTTGCTAAAATCCATGTTTGACCTATGTTTTTATTGCTTAATTGTGAAATTGCCCTAGGTTTTAGGATTTCTTTTTATTTTGGACTTAATTGCAAATTTACACATTTTTGGATTATTTGGCCACTAATTTTCTGATATATTTTTGTAGGCATGAAAGGATCCTGGACCTAGAGCATATTGGGTCAAACTTGAGTCGGAAGTGAACCAGATCGAATTGTCAAGCTTACGATTAATCCGAGCCGTCCGATTCAAGAGCGGCTAGATCTGAGCCATCCGGGACGATCTGAAGCAATCCGAGCTAGGGTTAGGGTTGATCAAGCTCTATGATCAAGATCTGAAGGTTTCATTCCAATCAGAGCTCAATCAACCATTGGATCAAGCAAGGAGGGCTCTAGATCGTCCATTCAAGACTAAGTTGATCTGGACCATCCGTTGCACATCTGGAGGATCCGAGCTACCACGAGGCAGATCCTGACCCCAGATCATCATCATAAAAATTTGGATCAAATCAGAGCAAGATCAGCCGTTGGATCTCCTCCAATCAATCTGGGTCGTCCGTTGATAACTATTTAATCAAAACGCAGCAGCCTTCCTTCCTCGTCGCGTCTCCGCCGCTACAGTAGGTTTCTTCGTCTTCTTCAGTTCTTCAGTCATTTTTTCTTCAATTCAAGGGGCGCGACCACTCAATCTCGACCTTGGATCATCTTCTGGATCTTTGGAGGACAGTTTTGTTGGAGAATTCAGCTCGAATTCGTGCCGGAAAGAGATATTTGAGGGTTTCGGTGGCTCTGTGGTCTGACCACTCGAATCTCATCGACAAGCCATTTCAGATCATCTGAGCCACCTGTAGGGGTTCTCAGGTGAGCTTAGAGGGTCTTCAAATCTTCATCGTCATCCCATTATTTGAGATCGAAGGGGTTCGGATTGGATTTCCCCACATGACGTAGTTTGAGCAGAGTTCATCAAGCGAGGCTGATTTCCACTGATTTGCTGAGCCTAGGGGTTCGAAGCCAGCTCTTGCTTGACGACCAAGAAGATCTTGAGCTCGGGAAGAGATTGGGGTTTAGTTTTTCTTAGTTAATTTTCCTGTTTTAGCTGTAATTTCGAATTCTGCTATAGTTTCATTATTGCATGTTCTGTTTCAGCTGCTGTAGTTAACCTTTTGGGCTTAATTCTGCTTAATTAGTGGTTTTAATATGTTCTTCCCTCAGTTAGCTAGCTTGTTAGAGATAGATTGCATTTAATTACAGTTTATTTCTGTGTTTTATGCTTGCGTATCAGATCCTTGGTGCTTGCGTGCCAACTTTCATTTCTGCAACTTAAGTTTCCAAATTATGCTAGTTTCGGTTTTTCAGTCTTGATTTCCATATCAAGTTAGTTCTAGCTTTTGAGAATCTTTTCTTATTTGGGATTACTGCACTCGACTTCAATTGATTCATATCAGTTTGCTATTTCTGCAATTCCAGGCAAACTGCTCTATCCTGGGCGTTTCTGCACCTAGCTAGTTATAATTTTAGCAAATTGTTCAGCTTTTCCATGTTGAGTATCAAGTTTTGAACCTGCATATCAAGTGATTTCTGATTTCTTCTTTGCATGAAAGTGAATTTCTGCATATTCATTTCTGCCATGACAGTTTTGTTTGTGCCAAGTTTCCGCTACAATCCTGAACTGATCCATCTGAATTCTAAGCATCAGTTTTAATGTATCAACAAATTGTTACTGAATCTGTGTCTCTGCATCTGGAATTTCTGCATTCATGTCAGCCTCAAATTCTGCCAGATTCAACATTCAATTCTGAAAGTTTCTTTCATTTCTGCAACTCTGAGTTTAATTCTGCGTGCTGATTGTTTCTGAATTGAGTGTTCTCCTGTGTATCAAGTCATTAGTTTCTTGTCTTAGAATCACGATTTGATTTGTGTTCCATCTTTGCATTCAATCTGTTTCTGAATTCTGATCTCATTCCCTACTCATTAGCTTAGTGCTGAAATCTGGTTTTCCATCCAGCTTGTTACTGAATCTCAGTTATTGTTTCTGCATTTGGACTTGAAATTCTGTATCTTGAATCAAATAAAGGTTCAGCATGGATTTGTGTCAAAAATTAACACAACTTTTGGAGTATCATTACATTTGAAGTCAGTGTGTTGGCATTAAGTAGTTTCTGAATGTTAGATCCCATCTCTGCATTAAGTTCTGCTTAGTATCAATTTCGGCACATTAGCTTTTATTGTCTGTGTATCAAGTTGCTGCCATTTCTGTGTGTGACTTTTCAGTTAAGTTTAAGCATTCAGTCGGATTAAGATTGAACATACCTAGGAGTGTCTTTATGTACTTGAACTCAGCTTTATTACGTGTTTCAATTTTGGTTCTTTCTGATTTTACTGTGCTATTCATGTGTATTTAGTTTGCCCAAACTTTATTCGAAACCCAAAAATCAAACGACACATAAATACAAGCGCGAATCAAACAAACTTCAACTAGTCCCGAGGAAAAATACGACCTGTGGCCCCTATATTACATTTTCAGATTTTGATTGTGAAAAGGGTTTCCAGTTATTCATTCATTTATAAAATCTGACGGATCCACACCTTTCGTGACAACTTTAACATAGTATTTCGGGTCCGTCAGTAGGCGGCACTGGAACCCTAGGGAGCCAATAGTTGCCGCCGCTGGCCACTTCTCCTCACCCTTGCTCGCGTCTGGCCAAGAAGAAGAAGAGGATGTCTTCTTCCTTACTTTTCCATGCCAAGAAGTGAAGAGAAAAGATGAGAAGAGAAGTCTCCCTTCCACACCGCTGGCCAACTAAACCCTAAGGGAGAGAGAGAGAGGGAGAGAGAAAATAAGTGGCTTACATTTATGTTTCATGATGGCTTCATGGGGTATTTATAGGGCTATAATAGGGACCATGAGGAGGAGTTGGGTCTTGGCTTGCTAATGGATCCAAACTCGATCCATTAATGAAAAACCATTTCACTAAAGGTTCTCCATTGAACTACCTCACTAACCCCCATATTTACATATGGGCTCCACCTATTATGAGTACAATTTTCTCTCTGTGTTTAAGATATCGAATGCTTGTTGATTAATTTAAATTACTGACAATTTTAATTAATCAACCTCTAACTCCTTGATTAGTACCACTCATCCTTATCATCATATTGGACCAAGTCCACCTGCATGATTTAACATGATGAACCTTATGAGCTCATCAAGGAGGCATTATCATCTCGACTCACCAGGACACAGATTCCGTCTATAATTAACGACACACCATGTAAATAATATTATTTCTCAATTTACCGGGCCTATCGATTTAGTAGAATAAATCTCGTCCATTGGTAAATCAAAGAAATAAATACTAAGTACATGTGCCCATTATTATATTGAGATTCAAAGCATGTACTCCATAATAAACCAAGGTCTGATCCAATTATAAAGTCTATAAATCGGATCACCTCTATGTTGGTCCCGCTCAATCCACACAAAGTGCACTAGTGTAATTCATTGGTCAAGATAAACTAATACCAAATTACACTACAACCATCCCGATGGTTTGTCCAAATTTATCTTGGTTGTGAGCCTCTACTTATACTATGTAAGGAACTGATAACATGATCCTCTGTATAACACCATACACCATGTTATCTACAATGCAAGGTATGAGACAAAATTACATATACTAATATAAACATACAATAGTGATCTTGTGATTCTCTTTCAAAATGTATATGTCCATACAGAAAAGGCAAGGCTTTTAGTATACATCTTAACAGGTTGTCTAGCGTCAGCGGTGAAAATGTCATTGCATCATGTGCATGATGCATGAATTGCATTTGATCGTGCTTGCTGCATTTGATTGAGTTATGGTTGCCACATTTAGTTGGCATGCACATACAAGAGGTATTTTGCATTTGGTCTGGTGACCTTGCATTGCTCATGAGTATGAGCTTATATAACCTTTCATTGCTCGTGTGTACGAGCTGACCCGTGGAGGGTTCAGGATTTTGGGGTTTATGACCTACTACCCCACAGGTGGGTTTGACACTGGTATGTACATCCTTTTAGTTTTCAATCATGTTTCTGATATCCTTACGAGACTATATCTGATTCGTTCTATACTGCTTTTATAACTTTTTGATGCCATGTATATCTTTTCTCTATACCCGCAGAGTTCACCCGGATTCACCCCTGTTTACCTTATTTTATGTTTCCAGGCTGATACTTAGAGTTTCTAGGAGAGAGCCTTGTAGCCAGTTCCTCTTCTTGTTAGGTTGACTTCATCTTGGTATTTGTATTGCGGATGTTTCTCTTATATTTTTATTCTATTCTATGGGCATGTATTTGTGTTTTAGCTGTGGGTTGTGCTTTGTATTGTTGTGTGCCTTAGAGGGGATTGTGGGTTGATGTGTTGTCGTAAGTTGTACCGGTATACAATTTTGGTGTATTGTGATGTGCTATTTCTTATTTGATATTATTTCCATCCATGTTGGTTGTGGGTTATATTGTGGCTGAATAGGCCTCATATAAATGTCTCAGATTGTCCATCGTACAGTGGAGATATTATCCGTTTGCCATCATACATGGGGGTCCCTTGGGTGCATTACAATTTATTTGGTATCAGAGCCCAGATGCGAGGTACCTTGGGTAATTGCTGATTTTACAGAGTTTATTTGATACCAATTTATTTGGTATCAGAGCCCGGGTATACAAGGTCTACTTGGATATGTTTTCAGATTTTTATGGAGTCATTTTCTTGACAAGATCGTGTTTGGGACTTAGCAGTGATGGGACTTCCCTAGGCTAGAGGTATGTCTCTAGTGATCATACTATCTTTGGAAGTCACTATCTAGTTAGGGATTGGTTGGACCTTCCTAATGTAGTGGGATCATATACCTACATAGGATGTGTAAGTATTCATTGACTTGGTTTTAGCTAGATTGACATGTAGTCGATCCATTCTATTCGCAATCATGGTCGAGGTCGATCATGGGAGCGACTGGTTGACATATTGTGGATAAGACCATGGAGTGAAGAATGTTGATTCTCTAATGTCACCGGCTATTGAGATAGAAAGTCAGGGTTGAACCCATCGACAATCAATTAGAGGTTGCATATCATAGTTGGCTCGATCAGCTTAGGATCAATCTACTTTAGTTCATGGAGCTTTACTCCTTTAGGTTGATTATATCTATAGATAACTTATATGACATGTCTTGAGTACATGATCTGTTATGATGTAGAAGAGAAGATATTAGTTATTTATCATCTCAGTTGATAGGGGATCAATGTACTCTATTCCGTGGCGGTTTTGACAATGGATTACTTGTCCTTATTTGGATAACCAAGAGGCTGCCCTTGGACTTATGATTTGCATTGATATGAATCACTTACGAGACTAGGACACCCCTGGGCGGAGGATACCAAGGATGACCTTTGAGAAGCAAGGAATCACTTCGTGGTTATTTTGAGACACTTTTGAGAGATAGCGTGTCACTATCTCCTTTTGTGGAGTGTGATATCAGGGGTTCCTGAACCCTAAGTTGAAGGAATTTGAGTATATTGGGTTATGAGGAGATAGTTAGTCGACTTTCTTGATGCTATTCTATGAGGGATTTCAACTCATAGACCAGGTCGTATATGTTAGATTATTCTAATGGTATATCAGGGTATATGACTCGCTAGGATGTGGAGAGATTGTTGTTAGCTTTTCACACCTATGAGATCCGACCGTGACTGATTGGAAATAATAGCAGAGGGTCTTTGAGTGGCAACCAAGTGAGGGTGGTAATGTTCTAGCCTTCGAGCCAACCCTTGTGGGATTTCATTGGCACTAGGAATGATGGGAGTTCGGTTACTCTGCACTTCAAGCCCAAAGGCTTCTATCACACAGATGTCAGGACTTTCTATGGTCACTGATCAGGGTCGATGACAGTGGTAGCTCTTAGCTCTTGGATGTTTCCGTAGTTCGAGAATTTTCGGATGCATTTCCAGAGTAGTTTCCTAGATTACCTCCGAAGAGGCAAATGGAGTTTGTGATTGAGCTGATTACGAGGATAACACCGATGTCAAAGGCTTTATGTCGTATGATATCTAAGGATTTGAAGGAGCTGAAGGTCCAACTACAGGAGTTGTTGGATAGGGGATTCGTTGATCCTATCAGTTCTTTGAGGAGAGCTCCGATGCTATTCGTGAAAAAAAAGGACGGATCCATGAGGTTTGCATCGACTACCGGTAGTTAAATGCAATAACCATCAAGAAATAAGTAGTCCCTACTGCAGATTAAGGACTTGTTTGATCAGCTGAAGAAAACATCAGTATATTTTAAGATTGAGCCGTGATATAGTTATCATTAGTTGAGGTTCTTCGAATAGCAGAGTGTCGATTGACAGATATGGCATTAGGATGTTTGGTGATTGGGTTACTCTTCCATTACATGTATGGTTTATATCTTATTAGGACCCTAGGATCGGCTTGGATAATGTGAGGCTTCTTTTATGAGTATATGACAGGTTTGTCTCAAAAACTATAACAAACTTTTCATAAGATAAATCTCTTTGATTGGTATGACAGAGATTTGTTCTGATGGTCTATTGATGGATATATGACTTATGATGTTAGGGTTTGCGTGGTAGTAGGCAGGGATCCCTCTTCTTTCCAGTGACCTGAGGAAATGAGAGAGATATCTCCCCCATTTTGACATGGGGTGGAGTGTTTACTCTACCAGCATCTTGTCCACACTCAATCACTCATGAGTAATGATGGCAGAGTGCATACAGTGTCACAACCCTACCTACTCGACCGACACATATGACATGTTTCGATGGCTTGACTAGTGTCAAGGGTGATCATGTCATTTCATCATGTGCATGATGTATAGGATTGCATTTGTTTGTGTTTGTTACATATGTTTGACATGCACATACACGAGGTATTATGTGTTTGGTCCGATGACCCTGTACCTACTCATGTGATACGGGCCTTTTATGATCAGGATAGGTTGATTCTGGTATGTACATTTATTCAGTATTTCAGTTATGCATATTTTAATATCTCTATTAGACTGTATCATGTTGTTTCTTTATAACTTGTATAGTTATTTATTTAATTATCATGCATATCCATCTCTATACCCGCAGAGCCCACTTGGACTCACCACTCATTACCCTATTTTTGTTTTCAGTTTGATTGCCACCAGGGGAGCCAGTTGTCAGTCCCAGGACTCGACGACTCCGACTTTAGTTTTTCATTCTATTTTTGTGTATTAGTATATTATATTTCATACTTGTATTGATTTGTGTCGTGGACTTGTATTTGCATTGTGTTGATGCGTGGATTGCATTTTAGAGTCCTTTGTTGGATTTTATGCATTGTGTTTTGCTGCCCACCTGCATGGATGACAGATTAGGTAAATCAATAGATTTTTATGCTATGAATGCATTTTCTTTTATATGCTCCAGTTGGGATTGACCGATATATTTTTATTTGAGGCTAGAGGCTATATATATTGCATGTGTATATGTATGAATGTTTCATATTGTCTGTCGTACTGGGGAGATATTGTCCGATTGTATATTGGACCAGCGGCTCCTCTCTAGGGGCATGACACTTCCCCTGCTCCACCATGGAGCGTTGCTAGAGGATCGATCGGTTGCGTGCCACCCAGCATCTAGGCGTACTTCCTCCGCTCCCGATCAAGTGAGCTATGAGATCTAGGGTTCTAGCTTGTGCTATGTATCCCCTATGGGAGACAAGTTTGATTTCCTCTTGATGATACATCAGGGGTGTCGGTCAGGGGCCAATCCTCTCTGTTGTGATCTATCATTCACGTGTTGGAGGTGGATTCAGGATTTGGGGAAACGTCGATGAAGTCTAGGCCAGAGCATCCTCTGGTAAGTCTCTCCAGATTAGGGATTCTTTGTTAACGGTTTTTGATTGCTGATCAAGATTGCTTGCTGCGATTTTTGCTCTCAATCCCTTAGAGTGAATCTAAGGTTCCTGTGTGCGAATCCTCTTCAGGTGAGTGATTGTATAATTAAGATTTCAAATGGTGGAAACTGCCTTTGCTATTTTGATCAGTTTTTACTTGAATTGAATCGTGTATTCTCGAGATTATGAAGAGAACATGTGATTGATGGGTTATTGTAAGGATTTGGTTTCTTGGTTGAATTTTGTTTTTTGATCCGAGGATTAATGTGAGTTTAAGCTCTGGTGTTCGATTTGATCTATTCATTTGAGTTCCTTTGTTTTTGATATATGTTTTAGGATGAATTTTTCCGCAAGATTGTGGAGTTTCTTCCCGATTGTTGTTCATATTTAGAGTGTCTACCGTGGCTTATTGATTGAGTGTTTGTCGCTATGAGGTTTTGGAGTTTAGTGTTGTGGGTCTGTTTTAGTGGTTGCTGTAAGCCACCTAGGGGTGGTAGAGTTGTTCCTGTTGAGGCAATTTGTGGTCCGGAATGACCATGTGTTTTGATGTTTGGGCAAAGGGTTTATGTTAGGTTTACCCTTTTGTATTTGATATGTGTATGTGAGTGTGCAGGTTGTGCAGGTTACACATATCGACTTGGTTGGACGACCTCGGTACGGTGAAAGGTGGCATGGAGGCAAGCTGGAGGCTTGTGTGCACCCGAGGGACCTTGGTAGAGCAGGGACGATGAGCTGAGGGGCACGGACTTCGAGGCATGCGTGAAGGATGGCATGGAGGCAAGCTGGAGGCTTGCGTGCATCCGAGGGACGGGAGCCGAAGATGAAGAGGGCGCGAAGGCAATAGTCGAGGCTGCTGGTGAGGAGTTAGTTGAGTCGTGAGGGTACGAGTGTTGTGTGATTGTACTCGGGAAATCCTAGGGTTCGAGTGCGGAGTGAAATGTACTCGGGAAGGGTAACCTTAGTTGTGTGAGTGGACCAGTCGACTACCCTGGGAGGCAGTTGACTGATAAAACTCACATAATGTTTTCAGGCCTGGACCAGTCGACTGCCCCAGGAACAGTTGACTTGTAACCCCGAAAACTAACCGTTGGGTTAGCCATTGGCTAGCAATTAAGGCTAGACCAGTCGACTGGTAAATGGGCAGTCGATTGGTGGCGAGGGTTTCAGGTTGAGTTCTATTTATGAGAACTCGGTTTGGGCTGAAAACTTCTGACGAAACAAGCTTGGTTAAGGTTTGTTAGTAGTCTCTAGAGCTCGGGTATTGTCGAGGTGCTGTGGCGAGGTTTCTCCACCCACAAGGAGCGACAAGGGCTAGCCGGAGGTTATCCGGGGAGTGATCCACCGAAGGATTGTTGGATTAGTCACCCTTCGGGGTGGATACCAAGTAAATCGGTAGTGTTAGCATTGTTCTTTGTTGTTAGTTTTATTCTTTTGTATTTCCGCTTGCACAACTAACAACGTAGGAAGAAGAAGATTCGAGAATTACTATTCACCCCCCTCTAGCAACCAACATCGATCTAACAAGTGGTATCAGAGTGAAGGACCGCTCTCATTGGACTAACCGCCGAGGGAGCACAAGCTAGAGGAGAAAACAATGGAAGACAAATTTGGGGATGATATCTACACTCCACCGCCCTATGACCATGAAGATTTCACATATTGGAAAGCTAGAATAGAGACATAGTTCGGAATGGAGTGGGATCTTAGGATTGCGCTTGAAGATCCATTCGAAATTCCAAAGGGTAAGCACGGGAAGAAGCTTAGGCCTACATATTGGAATCAAGAACAACAAGCACAATCAAAGGCAAATGAAAAGGTAATTGGTACATTGATTAATATTTTGCCTAACCATGTTTTGAGTAGTGTAGGGGTATATAAGAATGCACATGATCTATAGAAAAAGATAGAAGAAATCCATAAAAACCCTACACGAGGTCAATTAGTGGAAGAGCCCGAGGAAGTGAGCTCAATAGCTCAAGAAGAGGAAGAAGAGAGTGGGAGATCATCAACTTCCTCAATGGAAAAAGAAGAAAAAGAAATCAAATTGTTACGATCCGAGGAGGAAGAAGTGTCCACATCCTCAAGTGAAGAAGAAAGTGAAAAGTCATCAACTTTCTCAAGAGAAGAAGAGGAAGTATCAAATTCAAGAGTTGAGGGGGAGGAGAGACCCTCATCCATACAAGAGCAAGAGAAAGCTTCAGCCTCCACCAAAGCAAAGAAAAATGACCATATCACATGCTTTGGATGTAATGAAAAGGGACACTACAAGGACAAAAAGGAGGTAAAATCTAAACTCATTTCAAAGTCTCTTAAATCTAATGTGAGTTGTAGGATTGGAGAAGCCCAAGAGAAAAAAAGAAAAATTCGATGCTTCACATGTGAAGAGCTAGGACACTACCACACCAAGTGTCCAAGAAAATGAGAGTTAAAGAAATTGGGACACTTGATAAGATGGGAGAAGGAGGAAAGGAAGAAAAGAAGCCCACGTCAAGGAGGAACTACAAGGGTAAGGGAGGTAATTCCTAACCCTAAGTTAAAATGTAATTCAAATTCAAGTTCCTCTATGCATGATAAAAATAGAGTTAATTACTCATCCATGCATGCTAGAATTAATGAAAATTATTTGCTTGTGCATAACCATGGTTTTAAATATAATGATAGGAATAGGGTTAATAAGGTAGATCACAACCCTAGTAAAAACATGCATCATGATAGACCTAAGACTGTTGTACGTAAGGATCAAGGCATTGACCCCAAGAAGGGGAGACACATGCCTCGGAAGACGGGTAGGTCTAGGAATGTCTAAGGTAGACATATGGATTCTAAGGTTAAAAATCTAGAAAAGGAAAATCAAGCCTTGAGGGCAAGGCTTGATACATTGGAAAAGACCCTAGAAAGATTCAAGGTTGGATCAAAGGGTTTAACCATGGTGTTGGGTAGTCTAAAACCCAACTATGATAGATCGGGTTTGGGATGCCAGTCTAAGGTCTCCAATGCCAACAAAAAGAAGTATGCTGGGGAAGCATGCAATCATGGCAAGAAGGAGAAGTCGAAAAATGGCAAGGGGGTGCCATTTGAAGGTAAAAAGAATGACTTAACCAAGGACAAGGTGTCCAAGGTTAAGAAGGTTAGATTTGTAGGTCAAGAATCACCGGGGGCTCATCGGTGTGGTCTAGTGTGGATTGAGTCACCTAGGAAAGTGGCTAGGACTCAGAGCTCAAGGGGGAGCTCTAGGAGCCTTTGGGGTCCATGGTAAATGGATCTCAAGAGATGGGTTCTCTAGGAAGTCTAGGTGGACTAGGAAATGTGCCAAAAAGGGTTGGAAGACTTGGGTAAGTCTTAATTCTAGAGAATTGGCACATTAAAAGGAGTTTTAGGAAGAAAAGGATGAAAATAGGGTTATATTGGATAAAATTAAGTTTAATGGGTAAATACCATATAATTCAGTGCTAAAAATGTATCATGGCCAAGTGTTGGAAGATATATCAAGGAAAGGTCACAATTAGGACTTTTGGGAGAAGTTTAAATGATACAATTTAGGAGAAGTTGAGTTTCGTGCCAATCTTGGGATTTGGAGTACATTTGTTTGGAAACATATTTTTCCCAAGTAGACATAGGTTCCACAAATCTCCCACGAAATTTTAAATTTTTTGGAGATTTGTGGAATTAACTAGGCATTTCTGAAATTGGGCTGAAAACCTGAAATTCAGGTATCAGTCGACTGCCCTGGGGGCAGTCGACTGATCCGAGTGAATTCAGCCCTGGGACCATTCTGTTTGATTTGCCAGTCGACTGGCCCAGGGGCAGTCGACTGATCCATAAGAATTAAGTTGAAAAGGCTATTAGATCATAGAATATGACGTCTAAATTAAGATCCTTGATTATACTCCTTGAATAAAGGCTTGCCTCATGGTTTAATGGTGATTGTATGAAATAAGGCTATAGGGATATCATGGATTTCAAAGGAAGATTGATAAGTTTCCCATATGCATCTAGGATTAAGAGATAAAAAGGGGAGACTTTCATCATATTGAGGATATGAAAAGAAAAGAATTGAGGACAATTCCTTGTATAAATTGATAATGGTTAGAGTTGACAAACACAAGGAATCATGAATAAAGTTCAAAGATGATACGAAATGCCAAACCTGTTAGGAAATTAGAATTGGTACCAAAAGTCAAGCACATTTGATATCTTCATGAAATCATATTTTCTGGATGGGATACATCCTAGCAAATGTGCTTGCAAACCTTTAGATTTGTCTAGGTTTTGTTGAGTTCTTTTTGGCACTAGGGATAAGGTTGTTTGGAAGCAATCCTTTAATGGTGTCCAAGGGGAAGAACTTGGAAGTTGAGTTGGGTAGAACTTAACTGGTGTTATGGTGTTAAGACAGGTATAACTTAACCTTGGTTAATTGAAAATGAAAATGGGGAGAAGACATAGGTTAAGGGGGAGGTTGCCTCCTAGTTGCCTTAATTTTCATAGAAAGTTTTTGGATTTTGTGTCAAACTTGGGAATGGTGATAGATACATGGTTAAATGTATTTTTCCCAAGTAGGTATGAGTACCACAAACTTCTCCACAAAATTTGAGAATTTTTGGAGATTTGTGAATTTCTGACGCATTTCTGAATTTGGCCAGAAAAGCTGATTTTCAAAGTATCAGTCGACTGCCATGGGGGGCAGTCGACTGGCCAGGGCTGGATTGGGTATCCAACAGCTGGTTTGTGTCCAAATGATAAGAAACAAGTGTATGGGGGTCTAGTACACTATGTTTAGGATCATTGGGGATTAAAAGAACCAATAATTGAGATATTATTGGGGTCTTTTTGATGTATGGCAAAGGGGGAGAAGTGTTGGGTTTAATTTGGGAAACCAAACACGCCTTTGCGGGAAACCCTAGGTTTAGGGGCGGCTGAAATTAAGGGGAGCATGGTTGCTCCATTCTTGGCGTAAGGGGAACCTTGGAGGGGTTCTTAAAAAGCCTTTGTAAGTCCAATGTAGGGGGAGCTTGGAGAAGCTTTAAAAAGCCCGGTTTGGTGAAAAGTCCTAACTTGGAGGGTTAGGTGTGAAAAGCCCTAACTTGGAGGGTTAGGTGTGGGGAGCCTTGGGATAGGTTTTAAAAAGCCCATTTCGAAAAATTCCTAACTTGGAGGGTTAGGTGTGGGATGCCTTGGGATAGGATCCATGTTTGCATTTGCATATGCATTGGCGGTGTAAGTCCAAGATGGAGTCTTGGCAACGTAAGTCCAGTTGTTTGTTTAGCATTGTTTTTGCTATTCTCTACTATTTTTTTCCCTAACTTAAACGTATTGCCAAACATCAAAAAGGGGGAGATTGTTGAGGCAATCTGTGGTCCGGAGTGACCATGTGTTTTGATGTTTGGGCAAAGGGTTTAAGTTAGGTTTACCCTTGTGTATTTGATATGTGTATGTGAGTGTGCAGGTTGTGCAGGTTACACATATTGACTTGGCTGGACGGCCTCGGTACGGTGAAGGGTGGCATGGAGGCAAGCTGGAGGCTTGTGTGCACCCGAGGGACCTTGGTAGAGCAGGGATGATGAGCTGAGGGGCGCGGACTTCGAGGCATGCGTGAAGGATGGCATGGAGGCAAGATGGAGGCTTGCGTGCATCCGAGGGACGGGAGCCGAAGATGAAGAGGGTGCGAAGGCAATAGTCGAGGCTGCTGGTGAGGAGTCAGTTGAGTCGTGAGGGTACGAGTGTTGTGTGATTGTACTCGGAAATCCTAGGGTTCGAGTGCGGAGTGAAATGTCCTCGGGAATGGTAACCTTAGTTGTGTGAGTGGACCAGTCGACTGCCCTGGGAGGCAGTCGACTGATAAAACTCACAGAATGTTTTCAGGCCTGGACCAGTCGACTGCCCCAGGAGCAGTCGACTGGTAACCCCGAAAACTAGCCGTTGGCTAGCAATTAAGGCTAGACCAGTCAACTGGTAAATGGGCAGTCGACTGGTGGCGAGGGTTTCAGGTTGAGTTCTATTTAAGAGAACTTGGTTTGGGCTGAAAACTTCTGACGAAACAAGCTTGGTTAAGGCTGTTAGTAGTCTCTAGAGCTCGGGTATTGTCGAGGTGCTGTGGCGAGGTTTCTCCACCCACAAGGAGCGACAAGGGCTAGCCGGAGGTTATCCGGGGAGTGATCCACCGAAGGATTCTTGGATTAGTCACCCTTCGGGGTGGATACCAAGTAAATCGGTAGTGTTAGCATTGTTCTTTGTTGTTAATTTTATTCTTTTGTATTTCCGCTTGCGCAACTAACAACGTAGGAAGAAGAAGATTCGAGAATTGCTATTCACCCTCCCCCCCTCTAGCAACCGACATCGATCTAACAGTTCCAATTAGTTTGTATTGGTTGATTGATCCTGTGGGAAAAGCTTTGAGCAAAACTATTTTGATCCTTGGTTGATACCGTGAGTAACTTTTGAGATAGGATTTGTGGTTCGGCTAGCTTTTGCTTTAGGTTTTGAATTCTTATTCTTCTGATATAGTTTTATTTCACTGCTTCTATGGGTTTTGCTGTGGGATATGGGTTTCAATTTGTGATTTGGACTAGTGTAGCTAGGTCCTGGTTCTCCTATGATGTCTTGAGTGGTCTAGGTTGTTTCTTTTTGACCCTACGTGGTGTATAGGTTGGTACATGGATGGATTTGGGCATTGGTTTAAGAGTTGGGGTTAAACGGAGAGTATCATTTATTTAGTGATAATTAAATGAATACTTTAATTAGAATAATGCTAATTGATTATGGTATCTAGTTTAGTTAGTTATCATTTTTTATGGTAGCTAAGATGTCCTTTGATACAGGATATTGATTGGTTTCGGATACCAGGACGTGAATTTTCTTTTTCGATTCAGACTATACTTTGGAGACGGGTACCTTTTGATAGATCGCTTGACGTTGCTAGAGGGGGGGGGGTGAATAGCACTTTGTCGAATTCTCTATAAAATTGTTAGCGCAATACAAAAATATAATGAAAAATAATAAGAACAACGCTAACACGAGGATTTACTTGGTATCCACCCGAATGGGTGACTAATCCAAGGATCCACACGAGTACTCCACCTCCACTATGAAAAGTCTCCTTCAGGTGGAGAAACCTTTACAAAAGTGTTGTCTTCCTCTTTACAGAATGCGATGAAGAGAGAGAGGAAGGTCTGAAGACTAGTCGCACGAACAGCACTTCGTTATAGTGAAAAATCATACCGTTCACGTGCGAAAAAGTCCTCTTTTTATAAGAGAACAGGACAACTTCGCAAACTGTCCAGACCCGCACCAGTTGACTGCCCTTGGGGTAGTCGACTGGTCTAGCAATAAATGCCAGCCAACGGCTAGTTTTGGGGGGTTACCAGTCGACTGCCCCCAGGGCAGTCGACTGGTCCGAGGCTGTAAACTCTCTGTAAGTTTTGGCAGTCGACTGCCCTCTGGCAAGTCGACTGCCCAGCCTCTATTCTCACTTACAACCTCTCAAAACACTCTCCTTCACGTATGTCTTCAAGTATGCTCCCTTGGCTCGCCCCTTAAAGTCTTCTTCCTCTGGCTATTGTCCCTCAGATGTGCACACAAGCCTTCCTTGGCTTGCCTCCATGCCACCCTTCACGTGTGCCCTTGAAGTCCACTTCCCGGCTTGCCCTTGGAGCTCTCCTCCCTTGACTCTCGTCCCTCGGATACGTTTTCCATGTGTGATTCTCCAAGTCTTGCAAACTCATTCACACATATTAAATACAACATAACACTCTAACCTTAAACTTATTGACACACACATCAAAACCATGATCTTCCCGATCATTCTTGGGCTGATTGCCTCAACAATCTCTCCCTTTTTGATGTGTGACAATATGTTTAAGTTTAGGGATAAAATATCAGTCAACAAAGTAAATAACAGTAGCAATTGAAAAACATAAGACATATCAAAAACCTAAGAGGTAACCTCCCTCTTAATCCATGTCTTCTCCCATTTTCAATTCTACTCATAATCCGAGTTAAGTTCCCAACTTAATAACAAACAACAACAATTAAAAGTATAAGACATAGTAAAACCTAAGAGATACCCTCCCCCTTAACCTATGCCTTTATCCATTTCCAATTTTCAATCATACTCCAAGATTTAAGTTAAACACCTAACTTAAACCACCCATTTTAAGTCAAAAATCTAACTTAAACCATCCATTCTCCCCCTTTTACACCATCAAAACAATTGCCTCAAGCAACCCAAACATATGGCATCAAATGAGAGAAACTTGGATTTCTGAAAAAAATCAGAAACTGATATCAGGCGTGCCAGTCGACTGCCCCAAGGGGCAGTCGACTGATACTCTGTCAGTGCCATTTATCAGCTTCTAAGCCGAATTTCAGAAACGTCCAAAAAATTCCAGAAAATTTTAAAAATTGTAAAAATTTGCAGACATGTTTGAAATAATATACTTTATCAAGGAAAAATATCAGTCTATATAAAATTTCAAACATGCTTAACTTTTGACCAAAGTTTAAAATTGTTGAAAACCACTAAGAAAGTATCAACATTTCAATATAGTTTTGCAATCAAATATCTTTTAAGCTTATGACAAAACATATAAGACATGAAATAGTTTTCAAATGTTTAAAATGTCCAACCATGATCTTTGGGCAAAGTGTTCATTGATTAAACACTTGTCTTCCCCATGGTTGGTCTAGTTTTGATAATTTGATACCTCTAAGACCCAACACTATGCCACAAGTACAAGTGAGTCATTTGTATCACCCTAATGGATCAAGCACCACCTTCCTATTATATTTCTCTAAAGTTCATCCTAGACTTCTACAAAACACATTTCAAGCCCTCTTATTAAGGATGTAAACTCCAATTCGGGAAGAGGCTTGGTAAAAATGTCGGCTAGGTTTGACTTTGACTCAATATAGTGTAATTCTATGTCTCCCCTTGCCACATGGTCCCTAATGAAGTGATGCTTCACTTCAATGTGTTTTGTTCTAGAATGGTGAATCGGATTCTTAGTCAAATTGATTGTACTTACATTATCACACAAGACTTTGACCTTGGAATAATGTAACTCATAATCTTCTAGGGTATGCATGATCCAAAGTAGTTGAGAAACACAACCACCCATTGCCACATATTCCGCCTCCGTTGTTGATAGGGCAACACATGGTTGTTTCCTACTACTCCAACTAACTAAGGAAGACCAAAGGAATTGACACCCTCCACTAGTACTCTTCCTATCTATCTTACACCCCGTATAGTCCGAGTTGGTGTACCCAATAAGGTCAACATTTGGGGTTCTAGGATACCAAAGCCCGACATTGAGGGTTCCTTTAAATACCTTAGGATCCTCTTCACTACAACCAAATGGGACTCTTTGGCACATGATTGGTACCTTGCACACATACCTATCGCAAATAGTATATCGGGTCTGCTAGCGGTTAGGTACAATAGACTCCCAATCNTTTCTGGAATTTTTTATTCGTTTCTGAATTTCGACTGAAATTCTGAAATACTGTGTATCAGTCGACTGCCCTGGGGCAGTCGACTGGTAGTAAGGGCAGAGTGTGCATTTATGGTTTCTGAAGGGTTTTTCAGAAACATGGGTCAGTTATATTTGGCACCAAGAGTAGGGTTGCTTTGGGCAATCTTTTGATGGTGTCAAAGGGGGAGAATTTGAGTGTTAAGTTAGGTGTGGGTTTGAAACTTAACTTAGGTTTGGATATATAACTTTAGGGTTAAGTTGGGAGAACTTTAACTTGGGATTAGCAATAAGAGTTGAAATTTGGGAGAAAGCATAGGTTAAGGGGGAGGTTGCCTCATGTGTGATATGTTTGAATTTCAACTGCTTTTGCTATTATTATTGCGATATGTTTACCTAACTTAACATATTGTCACACATCAAAAAGGGGGAGATTGCTGGGGCAATCGACCCTGAGATGATATGGAGGATCATGATATTTTGATGTGTGGGCAATATGGTTAAGTTAGAATTTGTGTTGTTCTCATATGTGTACATGAGTGTGCAGGTGTACAAGTACACATGGACTTGGTTGAGGTCTTCAGGTGAAGGATGGCATGGAGGTAAGCTGAAGGCTTACGTGCATATCCGAGGGACCGTTGGATAGCAGGGATGATGAGCCGAGGGACGCGGACTTCGAGGCATACATGAAGGGTGGCATGGAGGCAAGCTGGAGGTTTGCGTGCGCATCCGATGGACGAGGGCCAAAGATGAAGAGGGCGTGAAGGCAACAGTCAAGGATGCTGGTGAAGAGTCAACTGAGTTGTGAGGGTCTGAGTATGTGTGTGTACTCAGGGGTCATGCCGGGGGGTTCGAGTGCGGAGTGAAATGTACTCGGGGAGTGTAACCCTAGGCTTAGGACTCGGACCAGTCGACTGCCCTGTGGGCAGTCGACTGGTGCCAACTAGAACAGCTGGCCAGGATTCGAACGTTGGGTTATAACGATCGAATCTGAGTGGGACCAGGTGACTGCCATTTTGGCAGTCGACTGGTAGCGACTGTTTCAGATTCGAGCCCTATTAAAGGGGGCTCGTTTCCTACTATCTTCTTCGATGAATCTTGCTTGGGTAAAGTGAGTTAGTAGTCTATTGTGATCAAAGAGCGTCCGTAGTGTTGTGGCGAGGTTTCTCCACTGAATGATTCTTGGATTAGTCACCCGACCGGGGTGGATACCAAGTAAACGATAAGTGTTAGCATTGTTTATTTCTTACTTACGTTGCATATTATTGTTTCCGCTGCGCTAACAAATTTGTAGAGATCAAAGAATCGAAAAAGTGCATTCACCCCCCCCCCCCTCTGCACGCCAAAAACGATCCTTCATTTCTTATTTGCTCAGCCGACCAACTTGAGAAATCGAGATCTTTTCCTTTAACATCTCTTGGAGGGATGAAACCTTCTTTGACTGAGAACCATATGCTCATGTTTGTCTTCAAATAAAACTTCATCTTCGATTTCCAATATTGAAAATCTGTGCCGTCGAAGAGTGGAGGTCGGTTTGTGCTCATTCTTTCTCTTCCATCCATCTTGTTGTAAGCTCTTCGGATGTTAAGCCGCTTGAATAGAGCCCCAAGCTCTGATACCACTTGTTGGAACTTGGATGGCTAGAGAGGGGGGGGGGGTGAATATAGCCAGCCACTCGAAATTACTCCCCTCTTGAGCTTTTCTTTCTGCGATCAGATTAGCAGCGGAAACAAAACAGCAGAAAGAAATATAGAGAAAGAGGAGCAAACCAAACAAACGCTAACACCGTGATGTACAAGGTTCAGGGATAACTTGCCCCTACTCCTGGGCGTGCTCGTGAGGTGGGTGATCCCTTGATCGTCGGCAGATCAAGCCCCGGTGACCCGGATAAAACAGCGCCTCCTTCTCGGTAGAGAAACCTCTCCACAAGCGTCTCAATAGGATACAAGATAAGCTCACGAGACTAAGAAGGATCGCTCACAAAGATGTAACAATAACGCTCAAGCACAAAGCAACACACAGAGAGCTCAACCCCACAGCAAAAACTTCACCCATTTTTCTGTCTATCCTTGTTGCCGCTCCTTTGCATCAACTTCAACTTAAGCTCTGCTCACCATCGCAAGTTTCATCAGCATCCACTGAGCCAGCCTGAACCCACTGACCTCCCTGAGCACTCAGTCCACTGAAGACCTCCTCTCCAGCTGAGCCTCCGTCAGTCGCCACCAGCTGCGCCAGTTGCTCGTTGAAACCTGAGAAGGAGAAACAGCCAAACCTGCTCAAAGGAAAGTCATCCATTGACTCTCCTTGAGTGTTTGAATCACCTGCTATTACCTGTACACTCCAACAAACGCTTAGCAATGCATATCACAACATATCAGCAGTATATCAGAGAATCGACAGAGAAAACAAAACGCAATCAGAACTCTGACAACGCTTTTGAATTAAAGCTATCAGGTACTGATCGCTCACCGAACCGATCAGGGTGACTCCTGATCGGTCACCAGACTGATCAGGATGGGCTCAGACCGATCAGGATCCAACCTGATCAGTCCCCAATGCATAATCAGAAATCGCGACTTCTCCGAGACCGATCACCAGACCGATCCCAAGTCGTGGATCGGTCACCAGACCGATCCACTGCTTTGCAGAGTGTTTTTCCCAGCTTCGGAGTCCAACCCTCCTGATCGGTCACTGGACCGATCAGGACAGCCCCAGACCGATCAGGTTCCAGCCTGATCGGTCATAGTGAGGAACCCGCGACACTTGATCGTTCACCAGGACGATCTGAATAGTATCCCTGATCGGTCACCAGACCAATCAGGAACCGCACAGAAAGTTTTCCAAACTCACTGTTTGCTCCCTGATCGGTCACCAGACCGATCAGGAGCCGAACAGTAGGTTTGCTAAAGTCACGGTATGTTTCCTGATCGGTCACCAGGCCGATCAGACATAGCTGGATCGGTCAGCAGACCGATCCACGAGGGAACTCTGTGCCAACTTTTCTGATCGGTCACCAGACTGATCCAGGCTAGGACAAACCCACTCTAAGTCAAGAGAACTGGCTCCCAACCTCCCCTCACTCGTGCTCAGTCCCTCGGACCAAGACTCCGTGCCCAGTTTCACTCACCGGAACTTCAAGCTAGCCATCCAAGCTAGGACCTGGCCCTCCAAGCCAGGGTTTCATCAACCTAGCCCTCCAAGCTAAAACCTGACCCTCCAAGCCAGGGTTTCATCAACCTAGCCCTCTAAGCTAGGACCTGGCCCTCCAAGCCAGGGTTTCATCAACCTAGCCCTCCAAGCTAGGACATGACCCTTCAAGCCAGGACTTTTTCACACCTAATCCTCCAATTTAGAACTTTTCACACCTAGCCCTCCAAGCTAGGACTTTTTCACACCTAACCCTCCAAGTTAGGACTTTTCACACCTAGCCCTCTAAGCTAGGACTTTTTCCATGCCAGCGTGTGATCTCCCGATCCACCTGGACTTAATCCGAATTCAACCAATCTTAAATCGGTGTCAAACACCAAAACAACAATCAGGGTCAGACTGCATCAACATACCCAACTAGAATTCCCTCATCGGCTTTTGACTCAAATTTTCTTAGGTCATCTTTGGTATTTAAAATATAGACTTTACATCCAAGGACCCTAAAGTAGTGGACTTGCGGAACTCTCCCATTCCATAATTCAAAGGGGGTTTTTCCTAGGAACCTATGTACCAAAACCCAGTTTTGAATGTAACAAGCGGTGTTAACCACTTCGGCCCAAAAGTAGCTAGGAAGGGAATATGCATTAAGCATAGTCTTAGCAGCTTCTTGTAGGGCTCTATTTCTCCTCTCAACTACCCCATTTTGTTGAGGAGTCCTTGGGCATGAAAATTCATGCTTATATCCATTTTCTACACAAAATTGTAAGAAACTTGAATTTTGGAACTCCCCACCATGGTCACTCCTAATTCGGTTAATTTTGAGGTATTTTTCATTCTCTACCCTTTTACTAAATCCTATAAAGATTTCTAAGGTATTTTCTTTATGTTTCATAAAGAAAACTCATGTAAACCTAGAGAAATCATCTACTATAACTAAACAATATTTACTCCCTACTAGTGAGGGAGTACTATGACAATCAAACAAATCAATGTGTAAAAGCTCTAATGGTAAAATAGTAGTGGTTAGGGTTTTACTTTGTGTGATGATTTTGATTGCTTACCCTCTTGGCATGCATCACACAATTTGGTCTTCTCATACTTGATCATAGGTAGTCCCTTCACCAATTCTTCCTTGGCCACTCTTACAATGCTTCTCATGTTGACATGTCCAAGTCTCCGGTGCCACAACCACCCTTCTTCTTCTTTAGACATGAAACACTTAGCCAAATTGTTAGTAGCATAAGCAAGATCAAGATAATACAAGTTGGCCTCTCTATACCCTTCTAATATGACATTATTAGACTCATTATGCTTAATTAGGCACTTCCTATCATGGAATTCAATTCTAAAGTCCGCATCACATAACTGACTCACACTAAGTAAGTTAAACGTCATATCTTTAATTAAAAGTACCTTATGTATGGAAATTTTAGGAGATACCTTAATGGTGCTCCTACCAATAATTCTCAGTTTTTGACTATTTCCAAAGGAGACCGTCCCTTCTCTTAAGTAGCTAATAGTAGTGAACTTGCTCACATCTCTGGTCATATGCCTTGAGCATCAACTATCTACTATCCACATGGTTGAGGCATCCTTCACCTTCACCTATACAACATGGAAAACATACTCTTTTGGTACCCAAATTTGTGATCCACAAGCATCATTTAAAAATCTTTTAGGTACCCATGCCCTCTTGGTGTTTCCCTTAAACCCTTGTCTCCTAGATGCACCAATCCTACCCATGAGTGAGACAAAAGCCACTTCCTTTGTCTTTGGCCTATACCCTAATCTGACTTTGTTATAGACAGCCCTTTGACTATTTATTATCATATCTAAGTTACTAGACCCCACTTGAAATTTCTTAAGTGCCTTTGTGAGGTCCTCTACCTTTTTCTTTAATTCCTTACTTTCAGTTTCAAAACATGAATCATGTGATGCAAGAGAACAAGCATGTAATTCTTACTTAAGTTTTGTAGGCTCTACTCTAAGCATGACAATTTCATTTTTTAGTTCCTTAATCTTACTTCTAGCCTTAGCTAAATTCATGTTAGTGCTAGAAATAATCTTAACTAAAGTAGAGGAGGGTAAGTGGTATACCTCACTTACCGAAGCTTCTGACTCGGATGATGATGAAGAGGAGGCGCTCTCATCTTCACTGCTCGAACTTCTTTCATCATCTGATGAGTCTGAATGGTCCATTGCCATGAGAGCAAAATGTGAAACTTGCTCTTCTTCCTCCTCCGAGGATGATGGATCATCCCAGGTCGCCTTGAGGTTGGTAGCACCCTTCTCCTTCCCCTTCGACCTCTTATTGTCACCTTTCTTCTTCTCCTCCTTCTTGTCATCTTTTCTCTTTAGTTGAGGGCACTCATTCATCATGTATCCCTCTTGGTGGCAGTTGTAGCAGATGATGTCCTTGGTCTTACCCTTGCCTTTGGACCCTTTCCTAGCATAAGACTTGTTAGAAAAACTTTTGAAAGCCTTACGCATTTTCCTTACCATGAAAGCCTCCTGATCTTTATCTATGGAGGCGCTGGACTCCTCTGAGTCGGATGATAAGGAATAGACCACCTTTTTCTTCTCCTTCCTCTTCTTCTTCTCCTTTTCTGCAACAAAAACTATACCTTTTTCATTAGCCAAAACGTTAGCTTGCTCGTGCAGTTCAAATTCACAAAACAAGTCGTCTAATTTAACTAAAGATAAATCCCCTGATATTTTATAGGCATCCACCATAGATGCCCACAAGGTAGTTCTCGGGAAGGCTTGTAGGGCATACCTGACGATATCTCGGTTTTCGATCTTTTCTCCAATTACATGGAGTTCGTTGATGACCTCCTTTACCCTTCCATGCAGCTGGCTGACAGTCTCATTGCTCTTCATGGACAGGGATTGGAGTTGGGCTACGAGCAAGTCCTTCTTTGCTCTTCTGGACCCTTCGTTCAGTTCCACCAGTTTGTCCCACAATTCTTTAGCACTCTTGAATGACCCCACCTTGTTGAGTTGCTCCTTTGAGAGCCTGCATTGAAGTGTGGTGGTGGCCTTGGCATTGGACTGCGCCCTCTTCATGACCTCTTTCAACCAGGATCTCATGAGTGTCGGTTCTCCTCTTTCATCAACGGGTGCATCGAATCCATCTACAATGCTAATCCAATTTCCAATATCGTTCATAAGATAATATTGCATCCTACCTTTCCAGTACGCGAAATCGTTCCCGTCAAAGAAGGGTGGTCGTGCAGTGTTGTATCCCTCTTGAAACACCATTTAACTTGCTCCGGTTGACAGTGAGTTCTTCCGAAACGAACCTTGCTCTGATACCAACTGAAAGATCGACAGGCGTGCTAGAAGGGGGGTGAATAACACTTTTTCGTTTACGTCTCTACAAGGTTGTTAGCGCAGCGGATACAATAATATGCAAAGAACAATAAAATTAATGCTAACAATCAGAATTTACTTGGTATCCACCCAAATGGGTGACTAATCCAAGGATCCACGCACGTACTCCACCTCCACTAAGAAAAATCTCCTTCAAGTGGAGAAACCTTTACAGAATGTTGTCTTCCTCTTCACAGAATATAGTGATTGAAGAGAGAGGAAGATGAGAATGCTTTTTGCACGAGCAGCACTTCGTTACAGTACGGAACTGTACCGTTTACGTGCAAAAAGGTCCTCCTTTTATAAGAGAACAGGACAAACTCGCAGTCTGTCCAGCCCCGCACCAGTCGACTGCCCCTGGGGCAGTCGACTGGCCTAGCATTAATTGCTAGCCAACGGCTAGTTTTCGGGATACACCAGTCGACTGCCTCTGGGCCAGTCGACTGGTAGAAGGCTGAAAACCTTCTGTGAGTTTTGGCAGTTGACTGCCTTCTGGCCAGTCGACTGCCCACTCACCCCAGTCATTCTTCACATACTCCTTCACGTGTGCCTTCAGGTTCACTCCTTGGCTCGCCCCTTGAAGTCATCTTCCTCTGGCTCTCGTCCCTCGGATGTGCACACAAACCTTCCCTTAGCTTGCCTCCATGCCACCCTTCACGTGTGCCCTTGAAGTCCACTTCCCGGCATGCCCTTGGAGTCCTCCTCCCTCGGCTCTTGTCCCTCGGATATGTTCACCATGTGTGATTCTCTAAGTCCTGCAAACTCAATCACATATATCAAATACAACATAACACTCCAACCTTAAACATATTCACACACACACATCAAAACCATGATCTTCCAATCATTTTAGGGTTGATTGCCTCAACAATCTCTTCGCACTCAAGCAGAAGGCGAAAGAACCTCTGAAGGATTACATACAGAGGTTCAATTAAGTGGAGCAAGATGTGCCAACCACGACATCGAAGATCCTGGTTAGCACCTTCACTTAGGGTCTCTCCGAGGGGGACTTCTTTCAATCATTGGTGAAGAAGCTGCCAACTAGCTTTGACGACTTGCTATGGTGCTCAGTCAAGCATGTCAACGTCGAAGAAGTGCAGCAGATCCACCATAATGAACCAGCCGAAGCTCCTGCACCGACCATGTCCAGTCAGAGAAAAAGGAACCACCAACAGTTGTCCGAGCTAAAGATTCTCGGTCGGGGAGGGATCACTGGGCTGACAAGAAAAGACTCGTAGAAACGGTGGACACTCAAGAACCAGAGCCGCCAAAGTACTGTGAATTTCATGGTAGTACCACGCACTCCACCGAAGAGTGCCACGCTTTGAAGAAGAGGATGGCAGAGGAAGCAGATAACAAGCCCCGAAAATGATGGAAGAAAATGGGGTATCGCCGGAGGTCCCCGCGAAGGAGTCTTTCTCCCTGCAAACGACCCTCAGGAGGTGAAGGACGCAGGCGACCATCCCGATCACGTTCCAGGGGGAGAAGCCAGGAGGCGGCGCCTCGTCGATCCTCCTCTCCTGAGCGAGATCCCAGGAAGGGCAAGGCTCCTGTGCGAGGCCCTCCTTCGGGCCAAGAAGGAGTGATCTCTGAAGGTCCTACTGGAGGAGACTCGAACCGGGCAAGGAAGGCTCATATTCGACGGTTGGAGAATTACTCTATCGGGGTGAACAGTAGCCAACGCAGAGGCCCTGTCATCTCATTCGGTCCAGATGACGTGGAGACGCCTCATAAGGATGCCTTGGTAATTCTCGAACGCATAGCTAATTATGAAATTAAGCGTGTCTTCATGGATACAGGTAGTTCTATAAACATCCTATACAAGGTGGCCCTAGATCAGATGCAGATCGACGAGGATGAGCTGTGGCCAGTATCCACTCCACTCTTCGGCTTCACGGGGTACCGGGTGCAGCCGATAGGCCAAATCTCCCTATCTCTGTCATTAGGAGATGACACGCTGGAGCGGACGAGGAGGACTCCCTTCCCGGTCGTGGATGCGCCCTCATCCTACAACTCTATCCTCGGACGCCCCATGGTTAGTGTGTTCCAGGTAGTGGTCTCAGTCTACCACCAAAAGATCAAGTTCCCGGTGGACGATCAAGTAACCAAGCTTAAGGGAGACCAGCTGGCTTCCCGACGATGTTACAGTGGGGAGGTCAGGTCTGAAGCCTAAAAGAACCTGAAGGTTGAAGAAGCTCTGCAAGTTGATCTCGCCAACCCTCAAGAGGAGGAAGGACCCAAGGAAGAATGGAGGGAGCTCGAGAGTGAAGAAGTCCAGATACACCCTCACCAGACCGGGGGGAGGGGGGTTTACAAAGATTGCTGCTGACCTCCCATCGTAGTTGAGAAGCCGACTAATCAACTGCTTGCAGAGCCATCAGGATGTGTTCGCTTGGGATACTGAGGAGATCCAAGGAGTCCCCCAGCCTTGGCCATGCATCATTTGGATATGACCCCCGGGGCTCTACTGGTAAGGCAGAGACGAAGGCATTTTGCGCCCGAGCAGGACAAGGCTATCAAAGAGGAAGTCGCCAAGTTGTTGAAGGCTGGCCACTTAAGAGAAGTTCAATTCCCAACTTGGTTAGCTAATGTAGTTCTTGTCCCTAAGTCCGGGGGTAAATGGCGGGTGTGTATTGACTTTCGAGATCTAAATAAAGTCTGCCCTAAAGACTGCTACCCTCTACCTCGTATAGATAGACTAGTAGATTCCACCTCTGGTTGTGAGTTTATTTTCATGTTGGATGCCTACCAGGGGTATCACCAAGTTCCTCTCATGCTTGAAGAACAAGAAAAGGCCAACTTTGTGATGGCAGATGACACATATTGCTATAACATCATGCCTTTCGGTTTGCGAAATGCTGGGGCAACTTACTAGCGTATGATGGACAAGGTCTTCAGGCATTAGATCGGGAGGAACATTGAAGTCTATGTAGATGACATCCTGGTCAAGACAGGCAAGGGTAAAGATATGCTAACCGACTTGGAAGAGACCTTCGCGACCCTGAGGGCCAACCGGCTAAAGTTGAACCCGACCAAATGTCTATTCGGGGTAAAGAGCGGTCGGTTCCTGGGCTACATGGTGACAGAGAGGGGGATCGAGGCCAATTCAGATAAGGTGAAGGTCATCCTTGATATGCCCTCTCCTCGTAACTTCAAGGAAGTACAGAGGCTGAACGACAGGATTACAGCTTTATCCAAGTTCATCTCCAAGTCTGCGGGCAGGACCCTACCCTTCTTCAATATTCTGAGAAAGGCAACCAAGTTTGACTGGGACAACCAATGTGAGAAGGCATTTGCAGATCTGAAAGCTTACCTGGCGGAGCTCCCTGTCCTTTACAAGCCAGTGAAAGGGGATACCTTGTTCGTCTACCTGTCCGCGGCTGAGCAAGCAATGGGCTTTGCACTTATTCAAGAAGAAGACACGGTACAATACTCAGTCTACTTCTTCGGACACCTCTTGAAGGTTGCAGAGACACGCTATACCATGATGGAGAAGTTGGCCTACGCTCTGGTCCTAATGGTCCAGAGGCTCAGGCCATATTTCTTAGCACACCCAATTATGGTTCTCACCAACAGCCCGCTGGGAAGAGTTCTCACCAATCCGGAAGCCTCGAGTTGACTAATCAAGTGGACGGCGGAGCTGAGCGAGTATGAGATTGAGTACCAGCCCCGTACTGCCATCAAGGCACAGGCCCTTCCAGATTTCATGCTCAAATCTGTCCCTGAGCCCGAAGCCGAAGGAGTCTGGAAGGTCTATGTCGACGGGTCTTCCAACAACAGGCATAGCGGAGTCGGAGTGCTAATGGTCTCCCCCCGAGGGGATACATTACATTTATCTATTCGACTCCACTTCAGAGCCACCAACAATGAAGCTGTGTACGAGGCAATCCTAGCAGGGTTGCAAGCAGCCAAGCATGTGGTAGCTGCTCGGTTCATTGTACATTCAGACTCTCAGCTTGTGGCACAGCAAATAAAGGGCGACTTCGAAATAAAGTGTGAGCGCCTATAGAGGTATGTAGCCTTTATGAGCAGCTGAAATCCTCTTTCACAGAGGTTATCCTGTAGAAGATCTCCTGAGTAGACAATGTCAAGGTGGATAAGCTAACCAAGTTGGCTAGCTCCATCTCGGCCTGGCAGCTAGACGAGCCTAGTACTAATGAAGAGACGGTAGCTCAGATTGAGGAAGATGTTGAAGGCAATACAGTACCTGATTGGAGAGATCCATATGTGGAGTTCCTACGCAACGGAAACATGCTGACTGAAGATCAAGGAGACCGACTATTCCATCGTCGGGCTTCCAGATTCACAATAGTTAGAGATCAACTGTACTGGAGAGCCTTTACCCAACCACTCCTCAAATGTGTCAGGCCAGAGGAAGATGACTATGTGATGTGAGAAGTGCATGAAGGCATTTACGG
>JAGFNQ010002568.1:196275-373238 GCA_024364735.1 Boesenbergia rotunda | reverse complement strand
AGAGCCCTTCGAAGTTCCAAAGGACAAGCATGGAAAGAGGCTTCGTCCTAGATATTGGGACAAAGAGCAACAAGAAAAAGCTAGGGCCAATGAGAAGGTAATTAGCATTTTGATAAATATTTTGCCTAATAACATTTTGAGTTGTGTAGGTGAATATAAAGATGCATGTGAGTTGTGGAAAAAGATAAAAGAATATCATGAGAAACCTACACAAGCCAAAATAGTGGAAGAGTCGAAAGAAATGGACTCAATAGACTAAGAGGAAGAAGAATTGATCATATCATCAAGTGAAGAGGAAGGACTAAGTGAGAGATCCTCCACCTCCTCAAGAGAAGAAGAGGAGGTGTCAACGTCAAGGATTGAGGGGGAGGAGAGACCCTCATCCATGCCAGAACAAGAGGAAGCATCCACTTCATTCAAGGTTGAAGAAGAAGCTTATACATCCACCAAAGCTAAATCGAAAGAGCACATCACATGCTTTGGTTGCAACGAAAATGGGCACTATAAGAACAAGTGCCCGAAAGGTAAAAAGGAGGTAAAATCTAAACTCATTTCAAGTTCTTTTAAATCTAACGTGGGTTGTAGGATTGGAGAAGCTCAGGAAAGGAAAAAAGAAAATTTGATGCTTTACGTGTGGTGAGCTAGGACACTACCACACCAAGTTCCCAAAGGATAGAGAGCTCAAGAAGATGGAGCACTTGAGAAGATGGGAGAAGGAGGAAAGGAAGAAGCAAAGATCACAACAAGGAGGGACTACAAGGGTAAGAGAGGTAATTCCTAACCCTAGGTTAAAATGTAATTCAATTTCAAGTTCCTCCTTGCATATTGAAAATAATGTTAATTATTCATCCATGCATGCTAGAATTAATGAAAATTGCCTACTTACGCATAATCATGGTTTTAGATACAATAATAGGACTAGGGTTAATAGGGTAGATCATAACCCTAAGAAAAACATGCATCATGATAGACCTAAGACCTTTGTACCTAAGGATCAAGGTATTATCCCCAAGAAGGGGAGACACATGCCTAGGAAAATGGGTCGGTCTAGGAATGCCCAAAGTGGACATATGGACTCCAAGGTTAAAGGTCTAGAAAGGAAAAATCAAGCCTTGAGGGCAAGACTTGATAAATTAGAAAAGACTCTAGAAAGATTCAAGGTTGGATCTAAGGGTTTAGATATGGTGTTGTGTGGTTTAAAACCCAACAATGATAGATCGGGGTTGGGCTACCGGTCTAAGGTCTCCAAGACCAACAAAAAGAAATATGTTGGGAAGGCATATGATCGTGGCAAGAAGGAGAAGTCCAAGGATGACAAGGGGGTGCCATCCAAAGGGAAAGAAAATGACTTAACCAAAGACAAGGTGTCTATGTTAGTAGGAGCCCTAGAGCCAATTATGTGATGATTGACTAAGGATATTTTGTATCATATTCTATTATTAATAAAGGCATGTTTGGTTATTATACTTACTTTGTATTCTGTGCCAAATAACTAAGTATAATAATGTCGTTGTGTAGTAGGTTCTTATCTACATTATATCGATTGGTTGAATCGATAGTGAGATAATGTAGAGAACACTACACTAAATTATTCCTAGTCAAGCATTAATATTCAGGGACAATATTAATGCATGGAGACTAGTATGTAGGTCAATTGATGACTTGAGCTCACAAGTCATAGATATGTGATATCAAGTTGACACATGGGTATACATTGGAGAATGTGTACTGAATGACCCGCCATAAGAAAGTTTCATAGATTGTCATATGAGTGTCATAGACTTTTTCATGTGACTATTAGTATGAATAGTCCTTAGACCTAAAGTCACTACGGTTCCCTACATAAGGAGTTATGTACTTTGGTATCGTCAAACGTCACCCGTAACAGGGTGGACTATAAAGGCGATCACTGGGTATGTAATGAATTATGCGGAGGGATGTGAGTGATGTAGATGGGATCTATCCCTCCCATATGACGGGAGTGATATCTGTGGGCCCCTTGATCGAGTAGGACTACTGAAACGCATGGCCATGCTCAAATGAGTCAATATAAGATATTGAGCTCATTTGTTTGAGTGAGTCTACTCGGGGATCAAGAAACACAAGATTGATCGAGGATGACACGGTCTATGCCTCATTGGTCAATCTAGATATCAAGGATAGAAGGACAAGGTCATACACTATCATAGTCACGGAGGTTTAGTTGGATCTCGATTTTTATTGTTACTTGGGTAGCAATGATGCATTGCTAGATGCCGCTCATTGTTTATGTATCTAAAGTGTTTAGGCGCATTGCCAACGTCACGAGAACCTATTGGGTCACACACAAAGGACACAATACTTCGGGAAATCTAATCGGCCGGCCTGAGCCCGAGTTGGGAACTCGGGAGGCCCGAGCCCGAGTTGGGAACTCGAGGAGTCCGAGCCCGAGTTGGAGAATTCGGGAGATCTGAGCTTGAGTCGGGAACTCGGGAGCGCAGGTCGGGAGCTCGGCACTCGGCAGACTGAGTCGGAGCTCGGCAGACTGAGTCGGAGCTCGGCAGACTGAGTCGGAGCTTGACAGACTGGGTCGGCACTCGGCAAACTGGGTCGGCACTCGACAGACTGGGTCGGCACCCGATCGGAGTTGCATGTAGGAAAGAGAAGGTGAAGAGTCACATGGAAAGAGAAGGTGAAGAGTCACATGGAAAGATGTGCTCTTTATTGGTTTTAATGAAGGGAAATCAAAGTGTGACGACCCACCTTTTTGTTACTACTAAGCTTTAAGTTACTACTACTTGACTTCCCTTAACTTGCTTTATTTTTTTTTTCTTCCTTCTCTTTTTTTTCAAAAAAAAACAAAACAACTTTCATTTTATTTGCTTTGCCAGGATTTGACCCCTAGACCTCTTAGTTGTAACACTAGAGTATTAACCAGCTGCTCTATACCACTTCTTTTCAATGGTACCAGTCGACTGCTATATAGCAGTCGACTGGTACCAGGCGACTGGCCTTTTGGCAGTCGCCTGGTGCATCGAACAGAAGCTACTGTTCGATAGGGCAGGTGACTGGTCCTGTACCAGTCGACTGGCACGCCTGAAAACCTGCATTTCAGACCTGAAACTCATCTCCATCCATCCACAAAACATATACTTTCAAGCCATACAAAGACATAACACCATTTCTATACTCTATACTAGTTTTCTAAACATTTTAGCCAATCAAAACAACTTCATAAACTTGAAATTAGGACTTTTGCAGAAGTAAATAAGCTATCAAAATCTATGTGAACTTTAGACTAGAGTTTGTACCAAATTTTGTATCTATGCAAGGTTTAAACAAAGTCATTCATTCTACCACTTCGAAACACCAAAACACATGTTCTACAAGACTTAGCCCAATGATCTCTTCCACGGTTCCGCCGCCACTGAACATCAATGTAAGTCCCTTCGCCTCCTTAACTTATGCTTTTTCTTTACCTTTGTCTGTAATAGAAGGAAATACAACTAATAAGCAAAATGCTTAGTAAGTAAATCCTAACTCACAAATCCAACGATAAGGGATAAACATGCTCTTTTCAAATAATGCTTGCTTCAAAACACATGCACTTTGAAATACTTACACATGGAAACTTTCATATACTTATCATGCTCAATCATACTTGAAAACATTTACTAGCACTAAAACATTGGCAAATCTAACATGCTCATAATTTCTTTTGAAACTTACTAATAATACATTTCCATACTTTAAAACACAACTTCTTTGCTCTTTCCCTTTAACATGCTTATAACATAACCATGTTATCATACATAACAAAACATGCACTTTAGGAAATTGAAACACTTTCATATACTCATATACTTCAAAATAATAATCAACTTTCTCAGGCCTTGACTATGTACCTGGTATCAGTGTACCAATGCGGGCATCCCTAATAGGTTTCGAGGTAGCTAGCCACCGCACCCTATTAGAGCTTCTTTCTAACTTTCTGTGGGCCTCTCTTTTGCACGGTACATGTCACTTTACAAAAGTAAAATACTTTCTTACTCATAATGCTTGTATTTATCAAGCTAAACTTTCTTTTTCATAAATCTTTGCACTACAAAACTTTACCTTTCTCACTTGGAACTTTCATTGAGCACCTTGCGTGCCCTTAACCCAAAACTCATTTTTGGGACTTTTCGAGAACTTAATCTTTCATGCTTAGATCACACACATAACAATCTACTCCAATTCAAATTCTATGATTAAAAACATGTATTCTTTAGAAACTTAAATCACACAATAAACAATATTCTCAAAGCATGCACTTAGATTACAAAATCAAGGTTCTACAACAAGGAAACTACATGCGAAGCTACTCCTATTGCAGGTGAGTGATTTACTTACCCTTTTCTTGAAAAAAACTCACTAAGTATCTCGAAATCTCTAGTGTAGGGCTCTTTTCCTCTTCCTTTGCAAGAAAACTTCACCCTTGGCCCTAGGGAAGAAGCCCTAGGTTTCCTACTTCAAGAGGAAGAAGGAGGAAGAAAACTCCCCCTTTCTCCCTATTTTCGCAGCCTCCAACCTCTGCTCGCGCGGCCTCCCGAAACCCTAAAAGGGGTCTTAACACAACTTAAGTGGAAGTTTGAATACCTCTTAATGAAATGGGCTAAACCAACTATAATATTATTTTGTTTCATCCTTTTTTGTGCTTGATACCCTAACCTAGCTGGTTCCTTGGATTCGCTTAAGGCTCTGCTTGCCTTGTGGTCGCGGGATCGATCCCCACTCGACCCTTTTTATTTTTTTCATCTTATTTTGATCCGAAAAAATGCTATAATATTCCGAAAAATGCTAGAAAAATCCCTAATAATACCAGGAAATTATTGGGTATTACACAAAGAGTCAAATGACTCTTGGTATTCATGGGATGAATATAAAAGGGATCAAGTCATTTTGAATGACACCCTAAGTGTGTTTTCCTTCTTCCCTTCTTCTCTTCTTCCTCTCCTCCCTTCTTGGCTAAAACCTTATTGTAAGGTTATTGGTGTTTTCGAGCTACCTCAAGTTGCTAGCACAACTAAGGTAGTTCTCCCGAAGTTGAGAGATTGTGTCCGTGTGGATACGAATAGAGGCACGGGCGTTTGAACGTGCAAGAGATCCGGCGCATCTTGGACGAGCGAGATAAACAAAGGGCACGCTTCAAAGGTATAAACAGTAGATAAATCTATTAGATAGATAGTTTTGTACGAGTTTTCTTTTGCATGGATCGATCGTGGGTTCTTGTTTCCGCTGCGTTTTTATTGTTTTGTGCCGGGAGAACCCAACAGTCTAAGGTTAAGAGGGTTCATTTTGTAGACCAAGAATCACCGATGGCACACCGGTGTGGTCTAGTGTGGATTGAGTCACCTAGGGAGGTGGCTAAGGCTAAGAGCTCTGTTGATGCAGTCTGACCCTGATTGTTGTTTTGGTGTTGACACCGATTTTAGTTTAGGTGGATGATTATTGATGATGATTAAGTCCTGATCGGGGATCAGGCATGGTATGGAAAATCCTAGCTTGGAGGGCTAGGTGTTAGAAAATCCTAACCTGGAGGGTTAGGTGTTGAAAATCCTAGCTTGGAGGGCTAGGTGTGTGAAAAGTCCTAATTCGGAAGAGGTGAGTGAAAAGTCCTAGCTTGGAGGGCTAGGTGAAAAGTCCTAACTTGGAGGGTTAGGTGCAAATTCCCATCTTGGAGAATTAGGTGAAAAAGTCCTGGCTTGGAGGGTCAGGTCCTAGCTTGGAGGGCTAGGTTTGGAAAGTCCTAATCCGGAAGAGTTGGGTGAAAAGTCCTAGCTTGGAGGGCTAGGTGAAAAGTCCTAACTTGGAGGGTTAGGTGCAAATTCCCAACTTGGAGGGTTAGGTGAAAAATCCTTAGCTTGGAGGGCTAAGGTGGATGAAACCCTAGCTTGGAGGGCTAGGTTGGAGCCCCTGGATCGGTCTGGTGACCGATCAGGGAGTTGGCACGGTGCTCCTTCGTGGATCGGTCTGGTGACCGATCAGGGAGTACGCGTTTCACCCATTGCTTTGCTTCTGGTCGGTCTGGTGACCGATCAGGGAGCAAACAGTGAGGTTGAGTTCCCTTGCTGAGCTGCTCCTGATCGATCTGGTGACCGATCAGGATCACTGTGCAGATCGTTCTGGAGAATGATCCAGCATCGCAAGTTTCTCTCTATGATCGATCAGGACGAAGCCTGATCGGTCTGGTCACGACCTGATCGGTCTGGTGACCGATCAGGAGGTTCCCTGATCGGTCCGGTGATCGATCAGGGGGTTTGGACTGCGAAACTCAGAAATCGCCCGATAAAGGGGTGGATCGGTCGGGTGATCGACCCACAACCTGGGATCGGTCTGGTGATCGATCCAGGAGAGTCCCAAAGAAATCGCGATTTCTAATCGAGCGTTGGGGACCGATCAGGACGGAGCCTGATTGGTCTGGACCCAGCCTAATCGGTCTGGTGACCGATCAGGAGGCTCTCTGATCGGTCCGGTGACTGATCACTTTAATTCAAAATGCACTGTCAGACGCTCTGATCGCGTCTGAACGTATCTGATTCTCTGCGCTTAACATCTGATATATGATATGCTGCTCTAACACTCTGATTAAGCTGCAGGTGACAGGGGAGGATTCAAACACTCAAGGAGAAGTCAATGGAGGCTTTCCTTGGAGCAGGTTTGTCCATTTTCCATCTCAGGTTGCAACGGCTGGAGCTGCAAACTGGAGCTACTGACTGGAGCTTGGCTGAGGGGAGCTCAAGAAGTCCAGTGATGGCTCAGTGGTAGCTGGCGTTGGCAGGGAAGCAGCTGGAGGCTGCAGGAGATGCTGTCACCTGATGCTGAGTGGAGAAACAAAAAGGGCAGAAGAAGGCTTCGTTGAAGCAGAGGTTGAGTTCAAGTTTTGTGAACTGAGTTCTTGCTGCGCCTTGTGTTCTCCACATCTAGCTTACGTGTTCTGAAGTTTTCATCGCTTTGAGCAAGCTACTGCAATCGAGAAGCAATCATCCATTACTTGAGCGCTTGAAGGAGAGAACAAGAGGCTTGGAGTCCTACAGCGGGAAGACACGAGGAAGGGTTTCTTGCGTGAGATCGCCACTGGGTGGAGCTCAAGAAAGCTTGCTGTGTTCTTGTCTTTGCTAAGTGCTTGAGTAAGATCCTTCTTGTTGTTTCTTTGTGCTTAAACTTAAATCTGTGATTGAAACGCTGTGGAGAGGTTTCTCCACCGAGAAGGAGATTGTCTTCTTATCCGATGATAACCGGGGCTTGATCTGCCGACGATCAAGGGATCGCCCACCTTAAGGGCACGCCAAGGAGTAGGGGCAAGTTATCCCCGAACCTTGTAAACCCTCCTTGTTAGCGATCTTGCTAGTGGTGTTGTTTTCTTTTGTTTTCTGAATTTCTGTATACTTTGTTCTTGTTACTTCCGCTGTGCTACGAACAACTCTAAGTGTAGAAATTTCGATTAGTACCAAAGGTCAAGTGATTGGCTATATTCACCCCCCCCCCTCTCTAGCCATCCGGGTTCCAATAAACTCAAGGGGGAGCTCTAGGAGCCTTTGGGGTCCATGGTGAATGGATCTCAAGAAACGGTCTTTCGAGGAAGTCCAAGTGGGCTAGGAAATGTGCCAAAAGGATTGGAAGACTTGGGTAAGTCTTAATCCTAGAGAATTGGCACATTAAAAAGGAGTTTTAGGGAGAAAAAGGTGAAAATCAGATTATATTTGATAAAATTGAGGATTAATGTGGAAATTCCATATAACTAGGTGCTAGAAATGAATTATGATAAAGTATAAGAATATACATTGAAGAAAAGTCACAATTAGGACTTTTGGGATGAGTTTAAGTGATACATTTTAGGAGAAGTTGAGTTTCGTGCCAATCTTGGGATTTTGAGTACATTTATTTGGAAATATTTTTTTTAAGTAGGCATAGGCTCCATAAATCTCCCCACAAAATTTCAGATTTTTTGGAGATTTGTATAATTATTTAGGCATTACTGAAATTGGGCTGAAAACTTGAAATTCAGGTATCAATCGACTGCCCCTAGGGCAGTCGACTGATCCGACTGATTTCAGCCTAGAAACATTTCTGTTCGTTTTAGCAGTCGACTGCCCTGGGGGCAGTCGACTGATTCATTAGGGTTAAGGCCAAAAGGCAAATTGGCTAATCAGAAATTGCAAATTTGGATTATAGGATATGGTTTTGGATTAGAATTCTTGATTATGATTTCATATTCCTTGAATGAAGTGTTATCCCAGGATTTAATAAGGCTTTATTGATATTTTGAAAATCAAGAAAGATTGATAAGTTTCTCATATGAATCTAGGATTAAGAGATAAAAAGGGGAGACCTTCATCATATTGAGGATATGGAAAAGAAAGAATTGAGGGCAATTCCTTGTGTAAATTGATAATGGTTAGGATTGGTAAACACAAGGAATCATGAATAGAATCTAAAGTTGATACAAATGCCAAACCTTTTAGGAAAATAAATGATATACCAAAAGTCAAGCACATTTGTGGTTTTCATGAAATCATATTTTTCTAGGATAGGGTATATCCTAACAAATGTGTTTGCAAACCCTTAGATTGTTTAAGGTTTTGTTGAGTTCTTGATTGGCACTAGGGATAAGGTGAAATTAGTGCCGCGGGACTGGTTTTTTCGGGCGATTCGTGGGCGATTTCCACTCGGGCGCTTTTGCGCCTCCTGCCTTTGCCGGCGCCTCTGGCAACCGGCGATGGCTCTTCCTTCCTCTTCTCTCTCCCCGATCCCTTCATCTATCGTAAATTCTTCCCCGGTGGTTGTCAAACCATCATATGCAGCAATAGTTAAACCGGTTTCGCCTCAAGCTATAAAGAAGAACTTTGAAGATATTGGAGATGGAATCAAGCCGATCATGATCTACAATGATAAACCAGGAATTTTCTTCTCTGAAGAAGAGATAGCCGAACTATCAGAGCCATTCAAGTATTGTTTGGTTGGAAAGTTTTTAGGTCTACGCCCAAGCTACGCTGTTGTTCTACAAGCATTCAGAAATCTAGGGCTATCAAGTCTGTATAATGTCCGGTTCTTAAGAGCGGGATATATTTTTATACATCTAAATTCCAATGAAGATATGGCAAGATTGTGGACAAGAGGAGTTTGGATGATTACAGGAATTCCATTACGGATTTTTAAATGGTCCCCTTACTTTTCGTATGAGGCAGAATCCTCTCTTGTGCCGGTATGGATCCAATTGCCAGATTTGCCAATTCACCCTTTTAACAAGCAAAGTCTCTTTTCTATTGCTCGCATAGTAGGAAAACCAATCAAGCTAGATGAAGCCACTGCAGATGGATCAAGGCTCTCGATGGCAAGGGTTTGTGTAGAAATCGATCTTCTAAAGCCAAGGATTGAAGAATTTTGGATTGGGATAGGTGCAGAGAAGAGGACTCAGCATGTTGTGTTTGAAAAACTCCCTAAATACTGCCAACATTGCATGCATTTGGGTCACTCAATTGATGAATGTTATGTGTTAGGAAATAAACTAAAACCTGATTGGAAGGAGGATAAGAAAAAAGAAGCTGATACTAACATTAATCAGAGGAACTTAAATGAGGATCAAAGAATTGAAGATCAAGAATTGGAGCGTACTAAGTGGCAAAAAGATATGGCTCATGGAACTTTAACAGGTAACTGGAGAAAAGATGTTCCTAAGGGAGTAAGAGGTTTTGGTTTGCACATGGCCGATAAACAAGTTTGGAGTAAAAAGATTGATCTTAACAATCCCAAAGTTGATGAAGTAAAAGTAAGGGAGAGGAATGGTAACCAATTTCAGATGCTAAATGCTTTAGAAGTGGACGATCAAGACGATCTGAATGTAATAGAAGATGGATGGACACAGGAGGAAAATATTCTTTTAGATGATAAAGAAAACAAATGCGATGATATGGTGGACATTCAAAGTATAAATGTACACAAGTCAGCTGGAACCTTGATTGCAAAGGAGGCTATGGCAGCAGAAGCTCTTAAGAGAAATCAGAATAAAAGGCAAAATGATGAGCAGGGAATTATTGAAGACCTCATACTACCAGTGCAGAAGGAGGTACGGAATGAAGATGTACATGAATCTTTTGAAGTCCCATTGCTAGTGGAGGATACAGAGGGAGGTGTTAAATATAAATCCTTTATGGTGGAATCTAGTATTGATGAGGAAGGAATAGGGCAGTTGCGCAGATCTTCTTCACTTCCCCTGGATAAAAACAAACTTTCTATTTTGAATTATGATTCAAAAAGTACAAATACCCAGCTAGGAGAATTTCAAAGAGTTACTAGAAGCAAAATCAAGGCATTGCAGGCTTTCCCCTCAGTGATTCCATAGATGGCAGGTATGATTTGGAATATTAGAGGTATAGGCAATTTAGCCTCTCTTAGAAGAATCTTGTTTTTTAAAAAACGCTTCAATTTGAACTTCCTTGGAATTTTGGAACCGTTCATAGCTCTGGATGTTAATATTATGTCAAGAAGATTGGGTTTTGATTCTATTATTTCAAATTGCTCAGGGAAGATCTGGTTTGTTCATAATTTTAATATAGCTTGTAAGGTATTGGTAGACCATGAACAATTCCTCCATCTTCTTTTGAAATCTGCTCTATTTCCATCTGATATATGGCTTACGGTAGTATATGCAAAGTGTTCCAGGGTAAGCAGATATGAACTCTGGGAGAAGCTCGAAAATATCAAACCAATTGGCGAGGAGCTTTGGATGATTGGCGGGGATTTTAATGTTATTACTAATGTGAATGAGCACTCTGCAGGGTGTATTAACAGGTCTGGAGAAACAGAAGACTTTAATAACTTTATAATGCTTACGGGGCTCCAAGATGCTGGATTTGTAGGGGATCCTTTCATATGGACAAATAACAAAGTGTGGAAGCGATTGGATAGAATTATGCGTTCTCCATCATGGCAAGATCATGGTTATTCAGTTAAGGTGGAACATTTAAGTAGGACGGCTTCTGATCACTGCCCACTCTTGATTTCCTTCCCAAGTTTTGAGAAACCTATGGCTTCCTTCAGATTTCAAAGGATGTGGACAAGGCATCAAGGTTTTTTGCAAACAGTAAGATTAAATTGGGATTTGCCTAGCTATGGATCTGGACTGCTTAAATTGCAACTCAAATTGAAAAGGCTTAAAAATCATCTGAAGTGGTGGAACAAAGAGATTTTTGGGAATATTCATGATAATATTCAAAAAGCAGAAGATCTTTTTTCAGAGGCTGAGAAGAAATTTGACTCGAATCCATCTGAAGAGAATAAGATTAACAGGAACAAATGTCAAGCTCATTTATTTAAAACTATGCAAATGGAAGAGGATTTTTGGAGGCAAAAAGCAGCAGTCAAATGGATGAAGGAAGGAGATAGAAATACAAAAAATTTTCATTCTTTGGTGCAAAAAAGAAAAATGGCTAACAGAATTCACAGGATATGGGACGAAGGTATTTGCTTAGATGAGCCTGAACAAATTAGAGATTCGGGTGTTAAATTTTTTGAAAATCTTTTAACAGGCGATAGTTTTGATGGTGATGCAGCAGATTTATCTAATATCCCTATGCTAATTAACAATATGGAGAATGCAGATTTGATAGCGACGCCTACTATGGAGGAAATTAAACAAGTTATTGAAGAAATGGATCAAGACAGTGCAGCTGGTCCAGATGGCTTCTCAGCTTTCTTTTATGTTTTCTGTTGGGACATTGTCAAAGATGATGTATGTCATGCAGTAATTGATTATTTCAAAGGAGAGTCTATAGCAAAGGGGATGAACGCTACAACTATTGTATTGATTCCAAAAGTGGAAAATGCTCAAAGTTGGCAAAATTTCAGACCTATTAGCCTTTGCAATGTTTCTTATAAGATTATTTCTAAATGCTTGGCAAATAGATTGAGAAAGACCTTACATAAGGTAATCTCACCAGCACATAGTGGCTTTATGGAGGGAAGGCTGATATCAGACAACATCCTCTTAGCTCAAGAATTAAATCACAAACTCAATTATCATGTGCGGGGGGGAAATCTGATCTTGAAACTAGACATGGCAAAAGCTTTTGATCGTGTTCAGTGGAGTTTATTATTCAGAATAATGTCAACTTTTGGTTTTTCTACACCCTTTATCAATCTCATTAGGGGATGTGTAGCTCATAGTTGGTTTTCAATTTGTATTAATGGTCATCTTTCAGGCTTTTTTCAAGCAAAAAGGGGGCTCAGACAAGGTGATCCCATCTCCCCTTTCCTATTCATTATAGCTGCGGAATTTTTTTCTAGAGGATTGGAAGAATATTTTATCAAAAATCCTAGGATGTGTTTTGCCACTGGATGTGACATGAAAGTTTCTCACTTAGCCTTCGCAGATGATATTATGATTTTCATGAATGGATCCATTGATTGTGTTAAAAAGATTAAGAACTTTCTTAGTTCCTATGAGGCTCAATCAGGTCAAGCCATAAGCGCAGGGAAAAGTTTGGTATATCCATCAAGAAACATCACAGATACACGTAGTGTTAAATTCGACATTTTTGTTCCGCTCCGAAAAATTTTTCGAAAGAGGTCCTGGGGTTCTCGAGCATTTTGACGAAATTTTTGGGATTCAAATAGTGTGATATAAAACATTAGGAAGGACTAGAATGAATTAGAGCAAATTGTTACAGGGGCTAATGTGGAATAAACCTAAAACCTAATGGCAGACTTGCGATTTGATGAAAAATGTAAGAGTTAAGCCGATACAAAATTCAAAGGGGGTTTATGGCTAAGGGTAAGGATGTAAGAGTTATAGTTATTTTAGAATGTACCAGTTGTGCCCGAAATGATGTCAATAAGGAATCGCCGGGTATTTCTAGATATATTACTCAAAAGAATCGACACAATACGCCTGGTCGATTAGAATTGAGAAAATTTTGTCGCTATTGTCACAAGCATACGATTCATGGGGAAATCAAGAAATAGATTGAACGGAACACATGTGTTCTTTGATAAGCACCATATTATTGATTATTTTAATTGCTAAAATCCATGTTTGACCCATGTTTTTATTGCTTAATTCTGATTTTACCCTAGGTTTTGGAACTTTATCTTATTTTGGACTTAATTGCAAAATTACATATTTTTGGATTATTTGGCCACTAATTTTCTGATATATTTTTGTAGGCATGAAAGGATCCTGGACCTAGGGCATACTGGGTCAAACCTGAGTCGGATGTGAGCCGGATCGAATTATCAAGTCTATGATTAATCCGGGCCGTCCGATTCAAGAGCGGTTAGATCTGAGCCATCCGGGACGATCTGAAGCAATCCGAGCTAGGGTTAGGGTTGATCAAGCTCTATGATCAAGATCTGAAGGTTTCATCCCAATCAGAGCTAAATCAACCGTTGGATCAAGCTTGGAGGGCTCTAGATCATCCATTCAAAGATTAGCTTGATCTGGACCATCCGTTCCAAATCTGGAGGATCCGAGCTACCACAAGGCAGATCCTGACCCCAGATCATCATCATAAAAGTTTGGCTCCAATCAGATGAAGATCAGCCGTTGGATCTCCTCAAATCAATCTGGACCGTCCGTGCTTAACTATTTAATCAAATTTCTGCGCACCTTTCTCCTCGTCGCGTTTCCTCGCCGCACTGTTCATCTTCTTCAGTTTTCCATCGTTTTTCAGCATTTCTTCATCCAAAGGGGCGCGACCCCTCAATTTCTCCATTTGATCATCATCAGAGTCCTTGGAAGATAGCTAGGATCGAGATTTCAGCTCAATTTGCGCCGGAACAAGGGTGTTTGAGGGTTTCGGCATCTTTGCTACCCAATCGATTGTGTCTCATCCACAAGCCATTTCCGAGCTTCTGAGCAGCTTGTAGGGGTTCTCAGGTTAGCTCAGAGGTTCTTCAAATCATCATCGCAAGTCAGCAATCGAGATACAAGAGATTGGACTGGATTCTTTCCAGCTGAGGCAAGTTCGAGCAGAGTGATCGATTGATGCTTAATTCCACTGATTTGCTGAGCCTAGGGGTTCGAAGCCAGCTCTTGCTTGACGACCAAGATGATTTTGAGCTTAGGGAAGATTGAGGAGTAGTTTAATTAGTTTAAATTCAGTTTTTAGCTGTTAACTTTCATTTCTGTCATTTCTGTTCATTTACTGAATTTCGTATCAGATGGTTAACTTTCATGTATGGATAGTTTCTTTCCCAATTCGAGGCTAATCCTTGAGTGACAGCAGGGGTTCTTGAGCCGAGAGGAGGGATTATTGATACTTTGCTTAGTTGAATTCCATTGATTTAGCTGTAATTTTCAGTTTCGGCAGTTTCCCTACTGTTCAGAGTTTCAGATTAGTTGAGCATTAGTTTCATGATTCATTTCTGCTTAATTAGGGTTCGAATCTTTATGTTTGATAGTTAGGGAATGTTGGTAGTGGATAATCGCTTTTAATTCTAGTTTAGTTGTAGCTTTAATTGTTGCGTGCCATTTTTCTTAGCTGCGTATCAAACTCTTGTCCTGTTTTTCTTATGCATTTCAATCCCAGTTTAAAGTTCTGTAAAATTCAGTTTCAATTGTTGTAGTTTGGATCAAGTGAATGTAGTTCTTCTACATCTTGTTTGTCAGTCGATTGTGCATTTTGATCTCCACTATTTTGCTTGAGTCTGCAATGAATTCGTAGCTGCAATCTCTTCATTCAGTTTCTGAAATTCTAAATCCATCACTGTATTTTGACAGTTTCAGATTTGTAGCTTGAAATGTTTCAGTTGAATTTTTCTAAGGTTGAATAGATCAGTTTCAAGTCTTGATTGCTAGATAACAGCCCTGCATCAGTATCATCTCTGGCACATTCAGTTTTTCTTGCCTATGTGCCAAGTTTGCTGAATTTTCTACCTGCTGTATCAAGATGAGTTCCAGCACTGACTTGTAATAGGATTCAATCTGCCTTTGAGTGAATTGTTGAATTCGAATCTCGCTTACTTTACAGCTGGTTTGTTAGTGAATTGTTGAATTCATTTCTGGCACATTCATATCTGCTTCATGATCAGAATTCCTGCATCAGGATTCTGCAATTAGTCCAATTCTGAATTGTTGCCTTCAACTCTTAATTTTTTTCCGTAATTCATGTACAGCACTTCACTAGGAGCTCGACCTTCAAGCTAAATCGATTAGCTTCACTTGGGAATGGTTAGATTAAGGTTATGCATTTACCTTTACACTTCACTATTAACTTTTGGCACATAACACTCTCTTTTGCGTATCAAGCTTGTCTCATCCTTGGAGTTAAAAACAAGGTGTCGTGTACATGCACTTGAGTTCAGACTTACCCCTTGAAGTCGGCTAAGGCCTCAGCTTCCAAAAATTGCTTAAGGGTTTAGATGAGAAAGTGATTCTTTTGGTTGAGCTAATAACTTGCTATCATTTGTTTAGCCCATTTAGTTGAGTTCCTTTATTCTCATTGTGATTTCATTTTTGATTGTAACCCAAAACCCAATTTTGATTTGAAACCCGAAAACACAAACGACATAAATACAAGCGCGAATCAAACAACGTCAACTAGCCCCGAGAAAAATACGACCTGGGGCCCCTATATTACATTTTCATACTTTTGATTGTAAAAGGGTTTCCAGCTTTCATTTATAAATTCTAAATTTGATGAGCCCATACATTTCGTGACAACTTTAATTAGTATAATTTGGGCCCGTCAAATTTTTGGCGCCGTTGCCGGGGAAGCAACTAGTTGATTTGTTTGATTTTTGCTTGTATACTTTTAGACATATCATTGGGTTCTATTTTTTGTTGCTTATTCTTTTGTATACGGGTACTGCCATTCTTCTTGTTTGTTTTGTAACAGGACTGCCATTTCAAAATGTTTTCATCCACTTACCAGCAGCCGTGTCCACAGTTTCAGCAGAACCAACCTTTCAATCAGCAACCAAATCAATTTTTTCAGCCACAATGTCAACAATTTCAACAAGATTTTCAACCAAATCAGAATTTTCAGAACGGGCAGCCGCCATTCCAGAGTTTTCAGCCCCAGTTCAAGCAACCATTTCAACAATTTCAGCCCAACTTTCAGCCACCATTACCACAATTTCAGCAATCACAAAATTTCCAGCAGCCTTTTGAAAGTTTTCAGCCCCAAAATAATCAATTTCAGTTTCAACCTCAGCCATGGCAACAAGTATTTCAACCTATACAGAATTTTCAACAACCTTTTCAATATTCACAGCCATGCGATCCAAATTTTCAGCAAAATCAATCAAATTTCCAGCCCACTCAATTTCAGTGTTCACCACCACAATTTCAACCTCAGATTCAAGATTTTCAGGGCTACAGTTTTCAGCCATCTCCACCAACATGTGAACCAAATATTCAGCAAATTAATCAGTCATTTCATCCATTTGAGCAGCCCCAACAGTTTCCATTTCAGCATGCACAGCCTCCTCCTGGACTTCAGCAGCCCTATTTTCCATTTCAAGACCAACAGGGGTTCCACACTAACCAAGGAGGTTTTGATGATCCTGATTGGAGTGAGGCTCAACAACAAAGGATGATGGAGATGTTACAACAACAACAAGAGCAAAATCAACAACAACTACAACGCATTGAAAAATTAGTTGATCAAGTGAAACAAAGGCTAGCCCAAGAATCAGGACAATTATATTCTCAAGCAACTCTTGATTCTGAGAGCCCCGGAGTTGGTTTTATATCAGTTCAAGGTGACCCTAGTGTATGGCCAAGTCCTTCTTCAAGTAATCTTGCAAATGTGATAGAAGAAGAAGAAGAATACATTAAAGTTTGGGAACCTACAGCATGCATTCCTCCGGAGACTCCTATTCAAAATCCAATTCCAAATTTTTCAGCTCCAGCAGAAGAAACTGAGGCTCCACAGGACCATTCTAGTCTTTTATTTTGTGATGATAGTGTTATTAGTGGTCCTAATTTTTCTGATACTGTTGTTGCAGATATTACAGAAGAATCATGCAGAGGAGATGATTCCACAGGTGTAGGGGACTGCACTAAGCCCCAGGGACCACCACAACTTCCAGGAAGTGTAGGGACTTGCATGGTGGAAGCAAGAACCCAAGGATCACCTGTTTTATTTGAGTGTCCACCAGAACTTGAGGCTGAAGAGGAGACTGCACATGATCAGGAGGAGACCACAGATATATCTACTTTTGTAGAATCTCCAGGTACTTTTCAGCACGATCAGGTAAATTCTCCTCCTAATTTTTCTGAAATTTGTAATGAGGTACCTCAAACTGATTTTATTATTTTTGATACACCTAGGGATGCATTTCTTGTAGAATTTGATTGTGAAAAATCCCTAGAGGTACCTAGTGGAGAATATGTTGAATATGAAGCATGTGGTGATACAAATCATGAAAATGCTGAGTGTGAAAATTTTTTAGAAGTGCCTAGTGTTGTTAATTGTTGTGATGAGTGTTTTGATATATCTTATGCTGGAAATAATTTTGAAAAATTCTTTGAGGCACCTGAGATTGATTTTATAGGCTGTGATATTTTGCTTGATCCATCTTTGTTGAAAAATAATTGCGAGATTTTTATTGAAGTGCCAAAAATTGATTTCATTATTTGTGATGAATTTCAGGATGCAAATTTGGTAGGAAATAATTTTGAAAATTTTATTGAGGCACCACAAATTGATTTAATTAGACATGATGCAGTTTTGGATTCATTTTATGCAGATACTGATATTATTTTTTTTCTTTCTGACCCTGCACGCTTGAGAGAGGTATTACATGTTTTTGCAGGGTCCAGAAGACTCCAGGAGTGGGTGCTCCAACTGAACAGGCTTCAGCCTCCTGGGAGGACTTCTGAAGGGCATCAAGAAGGAGGAGATGGTCTGACTTTAATTAAAAGCACTCCATCCCTTGAATGGCTCTTGAACCTGAATCGCCTGAGGCCACCAGAGCAAAATATTGTGAAATTCAAGTGTGGGGGAGTTCCAAATCTCCCAGCCACCCATTTTCCTCCACTACCACGATGGAGGCTTCTTCTAGATCGACTTCGTCCACCTGAAATAAAGGGGAGATTGTCTTCTTGCATATTTCTTTTACTGTTATGACTTCTCAAATTTTCTTTTAAGTTGAGTCCTTGCTAATAAATGCATGAGTAGAGTAGAATGAATAGGAGTCATTGTAAATACCTTGTTATTCCTTTTGTCATTTTCCTTGTATGTCTAAGAATAAATGTATCCCTTTAGGTTTTCTCCATAGCATTTTAGAGTCTTTTAGAAAATAAATTAAATTTGGTTGTCAAAACTTAGAGTTTGAATTCATGGATGAATTCTTGGATGCTTGAGTACTACTTGGTTTTAAATTCTTAATTGAGGATTTGAGATGGATTATTTTTACCTAGTGAGATTAGCCTATTATTTGTGACACACATGTTATTGAACTCTAGAACTTGCTTAGGTTCTTTCAAAACTATATTTCAATGATTAGATCACATCTATAGAGACTAATCACCTTGTTTACCTTTCCATCTCAATTTTGGCAAAATTCATGTTATTCTATTTGTTTTTCCTTATTCCTAATTCTAACCCCAATTTTTCTATGGATTTGTTTGCTTGGGATGTTTTCTTGATGCTATTCTGCCCGAGACGGACAAAGTTTTAAGTGTGGGGGAGTGATTAGTGATTTGAAAGCAAATTGTATCAAAAGAAGCAATTCATGTCGAAAAAAAAAAAAATTTTTCATGTGCCAAGTGAGTGATGTTTGGTGCCAAGAATGAGTTAGAGAGATGGAAGACTTAAATGGCAGGCAAAGAAAAATCAGTGCAATGAAATCAAAGAAAAAAATATGGCAATGTATCAACTTACCTAATTGTGAGAAGCAGAGCTAAGACAAGTTGGCACGCATTGGAAGCAACCCATGCTAAGTTTTAAGCTTAATCGAATACCTTATGCATGTGAAGCTGCAAAATTGCTTAAGAATCCATTGAGAGCTGTTGTTGAATCTCCAATACAGGGACAGAACAAGAAAAACTCAGATTGAAAGGACAGATCTGAATTCAAGGCACAGATTGTGTCAAAAGTGGAGGACATGCCAAGTTTCGGGTAAAAGCACTTGTCTAAATGACGCATAATTGCAGCAGCCTCTCTATTGGAATATTTCTAGGTCAGGAAAGAACTGAAAAACCTGGTTACAAGCAGATTTTAAGTGAAGGGAATTGGATGAAAAATCGGAACAGAAGAAGGAAATTGGATGAAAATTCAGGAAATTGTGAAAACAAGCTGGACTGCAGCTATATAATCTGAAAACTCTGAAATGAAGTTGGAATTGAAGCTGAGATGTTTCCATTTTGAGTTGCTGGAATGATACAAACTGCTGTGCCAAGTTTAAACACACTCATTGAAAAATTCAGCACTACTTCACAATGGACAGAACTGAAAATTTCAGTGCTGGAATTTTACTCCCCATTCGCTGCAAGGAATCTGCAGTGGATGCAGAAAACTTTGAAGCAAAAACAATATGAAATGCAGCTGTGCAATCTGAAGACAAGCTGAAATTGAAGCATTGGAATTAGAATCTTGAGCAGAAAAGGCAGAAATCTGAAACAAACCTGTGCAGAAATGTATGTGCCAAACAAGGAAAAACAGATTGTGTAGAGACTGAACTGAGCTGGACTGTTTGGAATGAAACAAATGCGAGGGTATGAATCAAGGTAACAAAGTTGGCAATGCATCCAAAAGTAGTGATTGCAACCCATGCTATTCAAAACAGAAGAAAAAAAATATGAATGCAATTGCTGATCAGTAAACTCTGCTGTGAAGAAATCAGAGAGCCACCTTTACCATCCATAAGATATTTTGAAGAGCAAGGATGCTGAATTGCAGCTAGAACAGATCTGAGTTTAAGTGTAGAAAATTTCATGCAAGCAGTTTTATACAAGTGTGATATCAACTTGAGACCGAAATTGGCTTGGCTCAAAAGTTGGGAAGTCAAAATCTGAAAACACTGCAGTTAAGTCTAAATTGAAGCTGAGCCAAATCTGAGAAGCCGGAATCTGAGAGAAAAAGAAAAAAAAAAGAGAGAACAAATAAGTAGTGTGCCAACTTGAAGGTAGAGAGTATCAAAGAAGGGTTGCAAGAGTTGTTTGGTGAGGTTAATTGTGGAGCATCTAATTTTCTAATTGTTACTTAATCTCTCACGTTTTCTGATTTAAATCTGATCTGCAAAGCTCCAGTAGAAGAATTAAGAGCAGAAGAAAAAGAAAAGAGCAACAGTTGAAGGAAAAAAAAAAGAGAGCAAAAGCAAAAGTGGCACACAAATGAAGACTTGTCACTATTAAATCATTGAAGTTTCTCTCATCCGGATTTAAGCCTTTCTCCAATATATTCTGAGTTTTACTAGAGAGAAAGAAAAAAAAAAGAAGAAGATTTGATAAGGAGAAAAGAGAAGGATCAAAATGGCATGCAATTGAAGGAAGTGGCACAATGAAGTCAAATGGAGGTTTCTTCATCCAAATCAAAAGAATAATTCAAATTGGACTCCATCAGACTTTGGAATTCACTAGGGGACTGATAAGAGGGCAAAGAGTATCAAAAATATTCCCAAGCACTCAAGTCTTCCACTTTATCTAGTTTTCCATTTTTCTTGGTTTTTACTCCATTTCTTTATCATTTTCCATGTTTTCATTTGTTTTTATAGTTGTTGATCCTATTCATGATTAATGGTGGAGAGTAGATAATAAGCAAGCCTATGGTAGTGCAAGAAACATGTGTGTAAGAGTGAGCTCCACTTCCATCATCAACTTAGAACTTAAGAAGAGAGTTACCAAAACTTCCCTTGAAAGGCTAATGATTTAAATTCATCTCAATGACTCATGATAGATGAAAAGGCCAAGTTGTTGATTTAAGGACAAGATACTAATCCATAGAGCTTAGATTTATGAGAATTGACAACCTTAGGTAATTTCTTTTCATTTGCTTCTAATTATGCTTAAGAAAATCTAGGGGATACATATTTAGTTGTTTCGCGAGACGCTCAAGGATAAGTGTGGGGGAGTTGATAAGCACCATATTATTGATTATTTTAATTGCTAAAATCCATGTTTGACCCATGTTTTTATTGCTTAATTCTGATTTTACCCTAGGTTTTGGAACTTTATCTTATTTTGGACTTAATTGCAAAATTACATATTTTTGGATTATTTGGCCACTAATTTTCTGATATATTTTTGTAGGCATGAAAGGATCCTGGACCTAGGGCATACTGGGTCAAACCTGAGTCGGATGTGAGCCGGATCGAATTATCAAGTCTATGATTAATCCGGGCCGTCCGATTCAAGAGCGGTTAGATCTGAGCCATCCGGGACGATCTGAAGCAATCCGAGCTAGGGTTAGGGTTGATCAAGCTCTATGATCAAGATCTGAAGGTTTCATCCCAATCAGAGCTAAATCAACCGTTGGATCAAGCTTGGAGGGCTCTAGATCATCCATTCAAAGATTAGCTTGATCTGGACCATCCGTTCCAAATCTGGAGGATCCGAGCTACCACAAGGCAGATCCTGACCCCAGATCATCATCATAAAAGTTTGGCTCCAATCAGATGAAGATCAGCCGTTGGATCTCCTCAAATCAATCTGGACCGTCCGTGCTTAACTATTTAATCAAATTTCTGCGCACCTTTCTCCTCGTCGCGTTTCCTCGCCGCACTGTTCATCTTCTTCAGTTTTCCATCGTTTTTCAGCATTTCTTCATCCAAAGGGGCGCGACCCCTCAATTTCTCCATTTGATCATCATCAGAGTCCTTGGAAGATAGCTAGGATCGAGATTTCAGCTCAATTTGCGCCGGAACAAGGGTGTTTGAGGGTTTCGGCATCTTTGCTACCCAATCGATTGTGTCTCGTCCACAAGCCATTTCCGAGCTTCTGAGCAGCTTGTAGGGGTTCTCAGGTTAGCTCAGAGGTTCTTCAAATCATCATCGCAAGTCAGCAATCGAGATACAAGAGATTGGACTGGATTCTTTCCAGCTGAGGCAAGTTCGAGCAGAGTGATCGATTGAAGCTTAATTCCACTGATTTGCTGAACCCTTAGGCTCAGCAAATCAGTGGAATTAAGCTTCAATCGATCACTCTGCTCGAACTTGCCTCAGCTGGAAAGAATCCAGTCCAATCTCTTGTATCTCGATTGCTGACTTGCGATGATGATTTGAAGAACCTCTGAGCTAACCTGAGAACCCCTACAAGCTGCTCAGAAGCTCGGAAATGGCTTGTGGACGAGACACAATCGATTGGGTAGCAAAGATGCCGAAACCCTCAAACACCCTTGTTCCGGCGCAAATTGAGCTGAAATCTCGATCCTAGCTATCTTCCAAGGACTCTGATGATGATCAAATGGAGAAATTGAGGGGTCGCGCCCCTTTGGATGAAGAAATGCTGAAAAACGATGGAAAACTGAAGAAGATGAACAGTGCGGTGAGGAAACGCGACGAGGAGAAAGGTGCGCAGAAATTTGATTAAATAGTTAAGCACGGACGGTCCAGATTGATTTGAGGAGATCCAACGGCTGATCTTCATCTGATTGGAGCCAAACTTTTATGATGATGATCTGGGGTCAGGATCTGCCTTGTGGTAGCTCGGATCCTCCAGATTTGGAACGGATGGTCCAGATCAAGCTAATCTTTGAATGGATGATCTAGAGCCCTCCAAGCTTGATCCAACGGTTGATTTAGCTCTGATTGGGATGAAACCTTCAGATCTTGATCATAGAGCTTGATCAACCCTAACCCTAGCTCGGATTGCTTCAGATCGTCCCGGATGGCTCAGATCTAACCGCTCTTGAATCGGACGGCCCGGATTAATCATAGACTTGATAATTCGATCCGGCTCACATCCGACTCAGGTTTGACCCAGTATGCCCTAGGTCCAGGATCCTTTCATGCCTACAAAAATATATCAGAAAATTAGTGGCCAAATAATCCAAAAATATGTAATTTTGCAATTAAGTCCAAAATAAGATAAAGTTCCAAAACCTAGGGTAAAATCAGAATTAAGCAATAAAAACATGGGTCAAACATGGATTTTAGCAATTAAAATAATCAATAAAATGGTGCTTATCAACTCCCCCACACTTAGCCTTGAGCGTCTCGCGAAATAACTAAACATGTATCCCATAGATTTTCTTAAGCATAATTAGAAGCAAATGAAAAGAAATTACCTAGGGTTGTCAATTCTCGTAAATCTAGGCTCTATGGATTAGTATCTTGTCCTTAAATCAACAACTTGGCCTTTTCATCTATCATGAGTCATTGAGATGAATTTAAATCATTAGCCTTTCAAGGGAAGTTTTGGTGGCTCTCTTCTTAAGTTCTAAGTTGATGATGGAAGTGGAGCTCACTCTTACACACATGTTTCTTGCACTACCATAGGCTTGCTTATTATCTACTCTCCACCATTAATCATGAATAGGATCAACAACTATAAAAACAAATGAAAACATGGAAAATGATAAAGAAATGGAGTAAAAACCAAGAAAAATGGAAAACTAGATAAAGTGGAAGACTTGAGTGCTTGGGAATATTTTTGATACTCTTTGCCCTCTTATCAGTCCCCTAGTGAATTCCAAAGTCTGATGGAGTCCAATTTGAATTATTCTTTTGATTTGGATGAAGAAACCTCCATTTGACTTCATTGTGCCACTTCCTTCAATTGCATGCCATTTTGATCCTTCTCTTTTCTCCTTATCAAATCTTCTTCTTTTTTTTTTCTTTCTCTCTAGTAAAACTCAGAATATATTGGAGCAAGGCTTAAATCCGGATGAGAGAAACTTCAATGATTTAATAGTGACAAGTCTTCATTTGTGTGCCACTTTTGCTTTTGCTCTCTTTTTTTTTTTCTCTGCTCATATGGTCAGTTGTCAACTTCTATTCTTGGTTTTCTTTTTGCTCAATCTTGTTGTGCTCATACTCCCCAAATCCTTGTCCAGAACTGGCTCCACTCCAACCTGCCGTGAGCTTTAATTTCAGGCCATAGGGAAACCAATTCAGCCCCTTAGTTTCCAGATTTTTTTTTTCTGTCATAGCTGCATTTTTTTGTTTCAAGTTTCAAATTCCAACTTCACGCAGCTACTTCCTGACCTTACACTTCTTTGATACTTTAACAACAGTTAGTGCAAATGGCTGAGTAGTGGAAAGCTTGGATGTTCCACTTGCAAAATAGCCTCAAAAACCCAATTTCAGCCTCCTCTTAATACAAACTGCATTCTGTTTTTTTTTTATGTTCTGATCAGAGTTGCTAGCATCCATATTTCTTCCAGATTTGGTCAGCATTGGGTGTTCTTAATAATCCTTGATGCATTTCCGAATTTTGTTCCCTGATTCACAGCCCTTGAAAACCAATTTCAGCTCCAAATTGACAAATTTCTGCACAAACTGCTTGAATGGACTTTTCTGCACATATTCTCCTTGAACTTAGATTGTCCAGCTGCAATGTCAGCTTGTATTCAAGTCCCTTTTCTTTGTTTCCCTTCTCTTCTTCACAATCAATAATTTGCAGGTAACTTCCTGTCGAGAATCAGCAATAAAAGGCTTGAGAATTTTTCTTTGTTGCTGAATTTTCTTCCATTGTTCTTCAATCTGCAAAGTTAGATTTGAACCAAGTCACTGCCGTGAGCTTTATTTGCTTCATGTTCTGATTCTATCCAGCTTGAAGTTGGTACAAAACTGCCTCACTGATTTCCAAAATCGAAATTGTTTGTTTCTCCTTGAATGCTTTGCTCAATTTCATCTCTTGACCACTACCTTCCACTTGGGTCAGAATTTTTTTTTTTTTCCGAAAGGGTGCAGATTTTCTCTTTGCTTGCCACTTAAATCTTCAAAATATAGTAAGGAAACTCAATCTCCAATTTCTTCCAAAAATTTGATAGGCCCAAATATACTGGTAAATATGTCACGAAGGTATGGGTCTATCAAATTTAAATGTAAATGAATAGCTGGAAACCCTTTTACAAGCAAAATGTGTAAGAATGTAGCAAAGGGGCCACAGGTCGTATTTTTCTCGGGGCTAGTTGACGTTGTTTGATTCGCGCTTGTATTTAGGTGTCGTTTATGTTTTCGGGTTTCAAATAAATGATTTGGGGTTCTGTTTTCAATTCAAAATGGAAAACATGATGCAAAGGATCAACCAAAAGGATAGCTTACTATGAAACTCAACAAGTGGTAGCAATGGTTAACTCAATCAATGGAAAACTCAATCAAGGCACTAAAGCAATTTTGAAAACAAACAATTCTGATTTCCATTGCAAAATACACTCCAAACTGATTTAAACTTAAAACATCACCACTCAAGCCGAAACTTAACTTGATACCTAAATGCAAGCAATTAAATCAAAACAACTTGATACCAAGTGGAGAAAAACCCATGTGCCAAAAGGATGTTAAGAGCAGGAAATGTGTAGCTGATGAATTCAGCTTGGAAGGCTGATCAAGGTAAACGTTTGCAGAAATGTGAACTTGAAAACTGATTTAGGCCGGTACAAGTTAAATGCAGAAATTCCCAAGACAAACTGAGCTCATGTACCTAAACCAATGCTTGGAAAGAATTTTCAGCTAACTTGACACAAACACAACTGCAAAACTGCAGTAATCTGCAGGAACATTGAAGCATTGCAGAAACTGCAATGTTGCAGCAGTAAACTGCTGAATTTTCAGAAATGCAGTGGGGAATTCGGCTGCAAGTTAGATGCAAAGACAAACAACCTACTGCTGTGACCCAAGTGGATGTGAGGTAAACAATTAAAATGCAAATGTCAGAAACAAATCATTGTGCAGAAAGGGATGACTCCAATTCAGAAATACCACATGCAGAAACACTCCACTGATGTGCATGAACTGGCAGTTAGACTGTATTTGGATGCAAGATCAAATAGCACTAATTTCTATTGCAATGGAATTCCATTTCCGAAAACTTTACTGATACAGACTTGGGCACTACAACTGAGAAGAGCAGAAAATAGGCTGAATTGCAGGCATGGACTTGATACACAAAGAGGAAATCTGGCACGCAAGATGTGCATGATTTGCAGAAGAGAACAGAATTCAGATATGCAGAAACAATCACTCAGAAGTAAGACTTCGAACCAAAAGCATAACAAATCGAGTTACTGACATCAAATGCGCATAACCAAAGTTTAGAAAGGATTAAAGCTGCTGAAATGTAATTTGATTTGCAGAGTTGAAATCTAAATGAATGCAGAAATCAGAATATGAAGTGCAGGATGGTAATCGGTTCAAAACAGCTAATTCAAAATGCAGAAATAAAGTGCTATTTAAATGAAACAAAATGCGGTGCAATTTCCAAACATTAAACTAAGCTAACTTGATGCAAATGAAGGTCTGATACGCAGCAGCCCAAGGACTGATACGCAGCAGACATAACTTGAAATTACAGAAGGAGAACAGGACAGCTTTGATACGCAAGGGAAGTAAATGGCACGCAAGCTAAAAATAGACAATAAACTGTGATTAATTCTAAAGGATTCACTAACAAGAAAATAAATCTACTTAACTTGCAGAATCGAACTAATTTAAGCAGAAACAATTAAGTAAACCAAACTGAACAGCTAATACAAAAATTTCAGTAACGAACAGGATTCAGAAATAAAACTACAGCTTAAGACATGAAATTAACTACAGAAAACTACTCCTCAACTCTCCCTCAAGCTCAAGACTTCTTTGTTCGTCACGCAAAGGCTGGCCTCGAACCCCTAAGCTCAGCAATTCGCTGGAAAACAGCTCCGCTTGGTAAACTCTGCTCAAACTGCACAGTTGGGGAAATTTCCAAACCGAAAGCTTCGATCTCAGTTGTTGAGCTGCGATGGTGATTTGGAGAGGACCTGAGCTCACCTGAGAACCCCTACAAGTGGCCCAGGTCGTCGAAAATTGGTTGTGGTTGAGATTTAAGCTTCCGGACCACAAAGCTGTCGAAACCCTCAAACAAGCTCTGTCCGGCGCGAATTTGATCTGAAATCTCCAACAAAGTATCCTCCAGCGATCCAAACCTTGATCCCGATGAAGAATTAAGGGGTCGCGCCCCTTGATTGAAAGAAAAATGGAAGAAGATGCTAAGAACTCGAAGAACCTACTGTAGCGGCGAGGAAACGCGACGGGGAAGACTGCGCAGAAAATTTGATTAAATAGTAATCAACGGACGGCCCAGATTAATCGGAGGAGATCCAACGGTAGATCTTGATCTGATTTGAGCCAAACTTTTATGATGATGATCTGGGGTCAGGATCTGCCTTGTGGTAGCTCGGATCCTCCAGATATGCAACGGATGGTCCAGATTAACTCTATCTGTGATTGGACGCTCTAGAGCCCTCCTTGTTTGATTCAACGGTTGATTTAGCTCTGATTGGGATGAAACCTTCAGATCTTGATCATAGAGCTTGATCAACCCTAACCCTAGCTCGGATTGCTTCAGATCGTCCCGGATGGCTCAGATCTAACCGCTCTTGAATTGGACGGCCCGGATTAATCGTAGGCTTGATAATTTGATCCGGTTCACATCCGACTCAAGTTTGACCCAGTATGCCCTAGGTCTAGGATCCTTTCATGCCTACAAAAATATATCAGAAAATTAGTGGCCAATTAATCCAAAAAATATGTAAATTTGCAATTAAGTCCAAAATAATAGGAAATCCTAAAACCTAGGGTAAAATTACAATTAAACAATAAAATCATAGGTCAATCATGGATTTTAGCACTTAAAATAATCACAAAAATGGTACTTATCAGGGACTAAAGTGCGAAAACACCCACCATTTAAGCCACCTGCGTTCCTCCACATCCCGAACGCAGCAACAGCTTCTTCGCCCGCGTGCCCTAGCCGCGGCCAATGCCCCGATTGAGAGCTCCTCGCTGCTATCCCGAGCTCACCTCCAATCAGTCTTCCTTCCGCGAGACTCCGGCGAGGCTTTTTCTCTGATCGTCGAGTGCGGGATCTCTTTCCCATCTTGCGCCTGTCTCCGGACGAGTAGTGGATCGCGAGCCTCCACTTTTGGTCGAAGATCGTGATCAGCCTTCGGTAGGGAAGAGGATGGCTCAGATTTGGGGATCTTGGATCAGTTGTTGGATCAGTGCTTGCGGTGATTCCTCCTTGCTGTATTTCCTTTCCAATTGTGGTTGAGGTGGAGCTACGATTTCAGCCGACCATCATGGAGGTAAGCTTGGTTGTTTGCATTAGATTCGGAACCGAGGGATTGAGTTGAGGAGTGGAACACGAAAATGACTCCTTGTGTGTGTTGGCAGATCCAATTCTGGAAATTTGAAATTGGAAATTTGGGCTCCAATTCTTCATCTTCTGCCTGTTGTGAAGAATCAGGTGGCTGCTGAGTGAGGATTTGTGATTGGAGCTTGTTGTGCCCGGCAGAACTCAGGTAAGGGTGCTCTCTAGCTAATTCGATTTGGTTATGGGCTTGTTTAGTGAATTGTGTGGCTGAGTTGATGATACCCTATATTAGATCTCTTGGGCAAATTGATTTGCAATGAAATTGATCATGAGGTTCCATAGCTTGTTAGCCTTGATGTTTTGGATTTGGTTTTCTTTACCTGGTTTAGCTCTGTTGGTTCTGTGTGCTGTCTTAATTATTCTATGGGTCCTTGATCTGTGATGGGGGTTTCGGATGATCGGATATGAGTTTTTGATTTCAGTAGGTGGAGTTGATATTTGTTCCTAATTGGGATTAGTGTGGTTTCTTGGGTTTGCAAATATGATCTGCTAGCTTTTCTTTGAGTGGTTATGTTTTACTTCCTGTGGTTCTACCGTGAGTTGAATTCATAGAAGAAATCAGATTAGTGCTAATCCTGTATTGGGTTTTGGTGCTTGGAGGTGAGCATGTAGAATTTGTGTTTGACTTTGCTCCGTGAGCTTTATTTGTGGAGGCTAGTCCTTGGTTGGTATGGGCGTACCTGATCTAGGAAGTGGTTGTTTAGCCTTGGATGATGTTTTGAGTGTAATTGTAGATTTGAGATCTGATATGTACTGGATGAATATAGGGAGCATTTGATCGTGATAACGAATCGGTTGTTGTTGATCTTGTTGGGATTAGGTTGGCTTAGTAGGGGCTGGTTTTATCATCCGGTCTACAATTGAGCTATATTTTGGATTTAGCTATTAATTCATATAGTAGTAGCTAAATAACACCTACCGATGCAGGTCCTTGATTGGGTGCGGACCATTGGACAGGAGGTTCTCCACATATACGGACTTCTATTTTGAGGCGGGTACCCCTGACTTATCTTTTTAGATATTGTCTTACTATTATGCATAGTTTGTTATAGATAATAGTAAGTTTATATGTTGTACCTACCTTTGTGTATTATGATCAGATATATGTTGTTTAGATGACTCCTGTTTAGTTCTATACAGTCTCGATATTTGCCATGCGTATATATGTGCTTAGATATGGTGGTAGGTCACTTTGTATCTGTAGTTGGATTGATTCCTAGATATACCTTGCATGGATACCTAGAGTAGAATGGTTAGATCTGGATACATGCGTTAGACCTATACCTTTTCCCACCGATGTGTGGTTGGATTGATTCCTAGATATACCTGTGTGGTTGGATTGATTCCTAGATATACCTTGCATGGATACCTAGGGTTGAATGGTTAGATCTGGATACATGTGTTAGACCTATACCTTTTGTTGGTGCAAGTTGCATCAATGATGTTCTCCTTTATGTGTTTTAATGTTTGACAATACACTTAAGTCAGTGATACAATGAATAAACAAAGGGGAGCAAAAGTGAAGTAACCAAAGCTGAAGAAAAGTCCTAGTTAAACTAGGCATCGAAACCCCAAGTCCTAGCGAAGGACTGCTAGGCACCTAGCGAAGGGCTGCTAGGTATTGTAACCTTAAGACCTAACGAAGGGATGTTAGGCACCTAGCGAAGGGCTGCTAGGTATCGTAACCCTAAGACCTAGCGAAGGGCTGCTAGGCACCTAGTGAAGGACTACTAGGCATAGAAGACCTAGCGAAGGGCTGCTAGGCACCTAGCGAAGGGCTGCTAGGCATAAAAGACCTTGCGAAGGATTGCTAGGCACCAGGCGAAGGACCGCTTGGTAACAAAGACCTAGCGAAGGGCTGCTAGGCACCTGGTGAAGGACTGCTAGGAAATTAAGTCTTGGTCCAAGGGACTGAGCAACTTAGCTGAGCGATGACTAAGGACAGGAGTAGAGACGAGTCGGGGTTCGAGTGTCTCGAGATCCGGAGTAATCGGAGGCTAAGCAAAAGTCCATCCGAGGGACTGGGTGGCAACCGTCTCCTGAAAGGAGTAGGTGAAGGGCGAGTTCTCAGGGATAGGAACTCGTGCCGGTTCGACCTAGGGTTTCGTGCAAATCCGAAGTCCGAACCAAGTCCTTAAGACCACTATTATATGTATCTATGCTTTGTGGTTGTATATCTTGCAGGTACCAAGATTGGAAGATAGAGCAGCCTGCTGAAAGCCCTAGCCAGGGCGCCCTCATGCACCAGGGCGCCCTGGCCAGCAACCTGGTTCGCTGCTGCGAGTCCGAAGCAAGTGGATAAGCGTTGACTGGGTTCAAGATAAGCGCCCTGAAGATCCGGGGCGCCCTGGTCAAAGCTGTTATCAGCTGCGGCGAGGTAGACGCAGGGATAAAGTTTGACCAAGTCTTCCGGGGCACCCCCAGCGTCCAGGGCGCCCCCAGGAGGCCTATATAAGGGGCTTCGACCCCTCAGCTTCAGATACACTTTCCAACTTCGATTCTATTCATTCCGACCGACGACAACGCGCTAAAGACGAGGTTCTACGACCGGGAGGCTCCAGGAGGAAGTACGCGGCACTTCGGAGGTCCAGATCGGCCGAGCTTCACATTTTTGCTTGGTTTGCAATTAATTACAGTATTTATTTTTCTTTATTATTGCTTGTAATATTGCACTGTAAGTCGGGTTTCTCCGCCTCCGGAAATTCCGGAAAGGAGACTATTAGTGGACTCAACGCCGAGTACATAGGCCTTGGACGTACTGACCCTGGGGGGTTTGGAACCAAGTAAATAAACCTGCTGTGTCCACTGTGTATTGCTTTTTTATTTTTATTTTTATGTTTTCCGCTGCGCTACTAATATTCTAAGTCCAGTTTTACGAAAGTCTCACGAAAGTTTTCACGACCGATATTCACCCCCCCCCTCTATCGACGCCACCGGTCCTACAAGTGGTATCAGAGCCGAGCCGCTCTTCACCGGACTAACCGCCGACGGAGCAACGACGCCAGGAGTTGAGGGGGAGCCCAGGGGTGAATCAGGTACAATTTTTTTTAATGTCTAATTTTAAATTGCATATTATTTGTTTCACGTGCAGGGAGAGAGGGCACTATAAAAATCAGTGCCCTACTCGTAAGACTCGGTCTACACCACCGGCGGCGAAGGAGGTACCAGCGCCAGGAGTCCGGAAGAACAAGGAACATGTACAATGCTTCAAATGCGAGAAGTACGGACACTACAAAAATAAGTGTCCGGCGAAGGTACGGAAAATTTATGTTCTGAAAATTTTTCCTGCAATTTTTTGTGATAATTTAGTTAATTTTTCTGATAAATTAGAATTACTGCTTAATAAAATTAGCCTCTTGCATGATAAGTTAGAAAATAAAGATATGACTAAAATATCAGAAATTAATTGTTTAATTCAAAATATAAATTCAGAAATTAATAAAATTAATTCTGATAATTATTCTGATAATAATTCTGATACAATCAATTCTGATAATATTACTGACAATTTTAATTCAGAAAAAGTTAATCCTAAGGATAACTCCGAATTTGAATTTGAAAACCTTAAGGATAATTCTGAGGATAAACATGATTTAATTGAAAATTATTCTGAGGATAAAAATGATTTCATTCTTGATAATAATTTAATTATAGATAATCCTGAAGACTACTATAAAACCTTAACTAGTGGCCCATTATACTCCACGTACTTTGAGGATGTTGATGAATCTAATTTTGAGGAGGAAATGGAATTTTCTAAGATTAGGGCCATAATTAATGAAAATTACAAAGGATCAAATAAATCAAAATTAATAGAAAAATTCGGAAAGAAAAATAAAAATGAAGAAGAAATTTTCGAAATAATAAAAATGATGAATTTAAACCCACAACTGTTAATTAAACCTTAGTTAAATCTTAATTAATTCAGTTAAATCAATTAAATCTTAATTAATTTAATTAAATCTTAATTAAATCAATTAAATCTTAATTAATTCAAAAAAAAAATCTTAATTAATTCAGTTAAATCAATTAAATCTTAATTAATTCAAATAAATCTTAATTAAATCAATTAAATCTTAATTAATTCAAATAAATCTTAATTAATTCAAATTAATTCAATTAAACCTTAATTAATCAAATTAATTCAATTAAACCTTAATTAATCAAATTAATTCAATTAAACCTCAATTAAATCAATTTAATTCAAATTAACTTCAATTAAATCAATTTAATTCAATTTAACTTCAATTAAATCAACTTAATTCAAACCTCAATTAAATCAATTTAATTCAATTAAACTTCAATTAAAGCAACAAATAATTCGGATTAATCCACTTAAATTCAATTAAATTCAAATAATTCGAATTAATCCACTTAAAATCAATTAAATTCAAATAATTCAAATTAATCCACTTAAAATCAATTAAATTCAATTAAATTCGATTTAATCCACTTAAAATCAATTAAATTCAATTAAATTCGATTTAATCCACTTAAATTAAATTCAATTAAATTCAAATAATTTGAATTAATCCACTTAAATTCAAATTAATCCACTTAAATTCAATTAAATTCAAATTAATTCAATTAATTCACCTTAATTCAAATTAATTCAATTAATTCACTTTAATTCAAATTAATTCAATTAAATTCACTTTAATTCAGTTAATTCAAATTAACTCAACTTTAATTCAATTAAATTCAAATTAACTCAATTTTAATTCAACTAAATACAATTAAAATCTTAAATCACTTAAACCTGAACCAAACTAAAACCTTACCCAAACCGCAACAATTAAATCAATAAAATCAAATATGTCAAAGTGGGTTGACATATTCGCAGGTTCACACGATATGTATCAAATCGAGAATTTGATACATTTTTAGAAACAAAAATAAAATGCCTTGACTTGTTTGACTCATGCATAATCGTCATGCCATGCATTTGCTACTTTCTTTAAAATATATGACATGTCATTCATATTTAATTTTTATGCATAATTTAGAAAGGTCATAAGAAAAAGATAATTGAAATTTGGCAACATAGTATTGGGAAGAGGTGAGATGATAGTACGTTGGGGAAACCAACTCTAATAAGATCAAGTCTACTTGGTCTCTTTAGACTGGTGAAACCAGCCGAAGCTACCGATCCAAGACCCAAGCTAGTTAGACCAGAAAATGACCTAATTCAATTTGAAAATGAAATTTCATTAAAAGGCTTTGTCAAGGAAAGGGTGGATGATCCCATAAGGCTACGGCCAAAGAAGGCCTAGTGCCTCGCCAAGACCTGGAAGCCAATTTCTGAAATTCAAATTCAAATTGTCTTTTGTCAAAATCGAATCTAACACAAATTTCAATTAAATCTTAGATTTAATAATTTATGGAAAATGATTCAAGCATCTCACAATACACCTATAAGGCAATCATGCTTGTTGTTTTGATATATCTAAAATGGGTGAGATGTTAAGGACTAATGAATTGAAAAATATTTTTCAAAATTGTTAGAATATTTTCCTAAAAATATATTTTTCAAAATAGAGCTTTAACATAATAATATTTTTATGGAATTCATGCTTGTCTGATTGATTATATATATTACACATTTTTCAAAAAAAGGTATATTGTTTTCAAAAATTGATTGACTCACGCAATTAGACACAAGCCTCTTAGGACAACACTAAAGTTCCTTAGGACACTTAGATAGAGTCAAACGGCATTAATGCAGGGGGAGTGCTTTTCATATTTTTCAAACTGCACTTTAAAAACATTACTATTATTTGAAAATATCTTTTCGAAAATCATGCTTTAATCATTATCACTTGTGGCTCTTCGAAAAAGATTTTACCTATTGCAAAAATCAAATGTTTACCTATTCTTTTGATTCTGATAAACCCTAAAGACACAGAGGAAGGTCCACTTCATAATCTAAAAAGGACTCTTAGGATGTGTCAGATTTAGGGGGAGTCTGAGTCAAATATTTTTTCAAGTCTTAAACTATTTTTTTTAAATTATTAGAAAATTCCTTTGATTTGAATCAAACCTTAAGACTCAAAGGAAGAGTACTTGTGGTCAACAAGCTTCCCAGGACTGAGTCAAGTTTAGGGGGAGGTCAAATTAAAAGAATTATTCAATTACATGCTTTTAAAATTCTAAAAATCTATGCTTTTCAAAATACTATTTGTTAAAATTTGTGTGACTTATGAAATTATTTTGAAATAATGTTTACTTAGGTTGGAAAATTCCCAGGACACTTAGGAAATGTCCTTGTGGTCAACAAGGTTTCCTAAGATAGTGTCAGACTGGAAAATAGACCAAGTTAAGTAAAATATTAGATCTTCAAAATTCACACAGTTTTTCAGCACATACTTTGTGAAATATTATCATTTTTCTTAAAAATTTATAATAATATTTACTTGTTTGAAAACTTTCCAGGACACTTAGGAAATGCCCTTGTGGTCAACAAGGTTTCCTAGGATGGTGTCAGACTGGAAAAGAAACTCAATCAAGTAAAATATTTTCAAAAAAAAATGCTTATGTCTTTCAAAACCAATATTCTTAATTTTAAAAAAAAATATTTTCAAATGTATTGTTAAGTACTTAATTTCTCAAAAAAAATATACTTATATTCTTTCAAAAAGGGATTTAAATAATCTTTTAAAAGTACTTGGACTCCTTACAAATCATCTTTTCAAAGTACTTATACTTTAAACCTAGAGCATTTTCAAATTTATGCAATTTTTTTAAAAAACAAAATTGCACTAAGTATTTTCAAAACAAAAATTCAAAGGTTTTTCATTGTTGATGCAAGTTTTTATCTTTTTGATGCATGACAAAGGGGGAGAGAGTGCTTAAGTTAGATTTTTTTAGTTAGAATATTTTTTACTCTCCCAAAATCTATACCTTTTATTCTATCCCAAGGATAGCAATTTAGCCCCTTAAACCAATCTAACTTAAGTTATTGTCAAACATCAAAAAGGGGGAGATTGTTGGTGTAAGTTGCATCAATGATGTTCTCCTTTATGTGTTTTAATGTTTGACAATACACTTAAGTCAGTGATACAATGAATAAACAAAGGGGAGCAAAAGTGAAGTAACCAAAGCTGAAGAAAAGTCCTAGTTAAACTAGGCATCGAAACCCCATGTCCTAGCGAAGGGCTGCTAGGCACCTAGCGAAGGGCTGCTAGGTATTGTAACCTTAAGACCTAACGAAGGGATGTTAGGCACCTAGCGAAGGGCTGCTAGGTATCGTAACCCTAAGACCTAGCGAAGGGCTGCTAGGCACCTATGAAGGACTACTAGGCATAGAAGACCTAGCGAAGGGCTGCTAGGCACCTAGCGAAGGGCTGCTAGGCATAAAAGACCTTGTGAAGGATTGCTAGGCACCAGGCGAAGGACCGCTTGATAACAAAGACCTAGTGAAGGGCTGCTAGGCACCTGGCGAAGGACTGCTAGGAAATTAAGTCTTGGTCCAAGGGACTGAGCAACTTAGCTGAGCGATGACTAAGGACAGGAGTAGAGACGAGTCGGTGTTCGAGCGTCTCGAGATCCGGAGTAATCGGAGGCTAAGCAAAAGTCCATCCGAAGGACTGGGTGGCAACTGTCTCCTGAAAGGAGTAGGTGAAGGTCGAGTTCTCAGGGATAGGAACTCGTGCCGGTTCGACCTAGGGTTTCGTGCAAATCCGAAGTCCGAACCAACTCCTTAAGACCACTATTATATGTATCTATGCTTTGTGGTTATATATCTTGCAGGTACCAAGATTGGAAGATGGAGCAGCCTGCTGAAAGCCCTAGCCAGGGCGCCCTCATGCACCAGGGCGCCCTCATGCACCAGGGCACCCTGGCCAGCAACCTGGTTCGCTGCTGCGAGTCCGAAGCAAGTGGATAAGCGTTGACTGGGTTCAAGATAGGCGCCCTGAAGATCCGGGGCGCCCTGGTCAAAGCTGTTATCAGCTGCGGCGAGGTAGACGCAGGGATAAAGTTTGACCAAGTCTTCCGGGGCGCCCCCAGCGTCCAGGGCGCCCCCAGGAGGCCTATATAAGGGGCTTCGACCCCTCAACTTCAGATACACTTTCCAACTTCGATTCTATTCATTCCGACCGACGACAACGCGCTAAAGACGAGGCTCTGCGACCGGGAGGCTCCAGGAGGAAGTGCGCGGCACTTCGGAGGTCCAGATCGACCGAGCTTCACATTTTTGCTTGGTTTGCAATTAATTACAGTATTTATTTTTCTTTATTATTGCTTGTAATATTGCACTGTAAGTCGGGTTTCTCCGCCTCCGAAAATTCCGGAAAGGAGACTATTAGTGGACTCAACGCCGAGTACATAGGCCTTGGACGTACTGACCCTGGGGGGTTGGGAACCAAGTAAATAAACCTGCTGTGTCCACTATGTATTGCTTTTTTTTATTTTTATGTTTTCCGCTGCGCTACTAATATTCTAAGTCCAGTTTTATGAAAGTCTCACGAAAGTTTTCACGATCGATATTCACCCCCCCCCCCTCTATCGACGGCACCGGTCCTACACCTTTCCCACTGATGTGTGGTTGGATTGATTCCTAGATATATCTTGCATGGATACCTGGGGTAGAATGGTTAGATCTGGATACATGCGTTAGACCTATACCCTTCCCACCGATGTGTGGTTGACAACCTGGTTAGTGAGGAGGGAGTTGTAGGCATACACTACCCTCCAAGTTGCATACTGAGCTGTAGGCTATGTACGATTGCATACTGGCGATTATCAGCTCCCCTAGGGTCTGAGCCCGGCGCACAACCAGGTTTCCTGTATTGATTGAGCTATTAGCACGATGCTATTATCGTGATGGAGACCATCGGCTCCCCTGAGGTCTGAGCCCGTCTCCAGTCATGGGCTACATATTGCATCCGCCACAGGTGCTAGGCGTCATGATTGCATTGCCACAGGTGTTGGGCATCATATCTGCATAGCCACAGGTGCTGGGCTACATACTGCATCCGCCACAGGTGCTAGGCGTCATGTTTGCATAGCCACAGGTGCTGGGCTACATACTGCATTTGCCACAGGTGCTGGGCATCATATTTGCATAGCCACAGGTGCTGGGCTACATGTTGCATCCGCCACAGGTGTTGGGCTACATGTTGCATCCGCCACAGGTGCTAGGCGTCATGATTGCATTGCCACAGGTGTTGGGCATCATATCTGCATAGCCACGAGTGTTGGGCTTCATATGTTGTAGGTCACAAGGGTTTGGCTTCTCTATGCAACCATGAGTGGTTGGCTGGTCTGTTTTCTGTTCACCCGACTGCCGGTCTGGTGGTGGTTGAGGTGCGTACAGAACAGATCTTTGCATCGGATGTATAGGATGCATTGCACCTTTGTTGGTGCTTATTGTGTTTGAGTGCTGTATATATTTGACATGCCCTTACAGGTGACATACACATTTGGATTGTGTATTATTCTTGAGGTTATATAGGGGAGTGATTACACCTATCTGTAGGATAGACGGATTCTGGTATGTATTCTCCCTTAGTCTTCAGTTATGCTTTATCCTCTATATTTGAGACTGTATCAGCATGATTCTTATTGTTATTTATAGCTTGCTGTGCATATATGTTTCTGGTATCCGCTGAGTTTATTTGGACTCACCACCGTTGCCCATATTTTTGTTTTCAGGATGATTGGTCGCCGGAGGAGCCTCAGTTGCCAGTCCCAGGTCCCTACGACTCCAGTGATGAGTGCTTCCTCGTAGTTCTCTTTTCGTTGCGCTTTATTATGTGGGTTGTATTGGTTTTAGGTCGTGAAACTTGTATCGCATTCCATTTATCTTGGTATTGTATTTTTGAGTCCTCTGATGGACTTTGTATTTGTTGTTTTGTCGTAAGTCGGACCGGTCCGCAGTCAGGTATGGTTTATTTTATGTTATGGATATTTTATGTCTTGGTTTTGAGGCCTGAGGCCAAATTATTACTGCGTGTGTTGTATTGTATGTGTAAATTGTCCGCCAGACAGGGGAGGTGCTGTCCGATTTTATATTGGACCAGCGACTCCTGGGTCTCGGGGCGTGACACGTAGAAAACTAATTTCTGGGATTACAGGATTTACAGAAGGATCTTGGCCGATAACCAACTTGGGTACCCCTATTTTCGGTGGCAAAAAAAAGACAACATATTATCTACCCTTGTTGGACAAAATAAGGAAAAAGCTCCTTGGTTGGAACTTATCAAAACTATCACATGGAGGTAGGCTTATATTGATTCAAAGTGTTCTATGTTCTATGTTCTATGCCTTTGTATTTACTACAAGTGCTCCTTCCTCCTTTGTCTATACTTCATAAGTTGGAGATGATATTGGCGAATTTTTTCTGGGGATCAGCGGCCCCAAATAGGAAAATACACTGGATAGCTTGGAAGGAGATATGCCATCCGAAAATGGAAGGAGGTTTAGGAGTAAGGAGTTTGGCTGATTTTAGCACAGCAATGGCAATCAAGTTATGGTATAGATTTAGAGAGCAATCAACTCCATGGGCAATATATCTTGGGAAAATGTACTGCAAGAAAAACCATCCAGTAGTAGTTCCTGCTAAAAGTAGTGCCTCTTCATGTTGGAAAAGGATGTATAAAATTCGCAATTTGGCAGAGTCAAATGTTGACTGGATTTTGGGAGAAGGTAAACTCAATCTTTGGTTTGATAATTGGTTGGATAGTGGGCCCCTGTATCAGTCTATTTTGTTACCAGGGAAGACTGATACAATGATATCTGATCTCATGGATAACGGGGCTTGGAGATTGCATACTTTCAGGTCTCTTCTACCAGAGAATGTAGTAGCAGAAATACATAAAATTCCCATACAGCAGGAGAAATCTGATCAGATTGTATGGAAACCTTCGATGGATGGTATTTTTTCATTAAAATCAGCATGGAACAGCTTGCGGCAGATTCAGCCTATGGACTCCTTTAACTCTGTAATTTGGAGTGGTATTCTTTCCCTAAATATTTCTATCTTTGCATGGCGTTTTCATAAACTAAGGTTCTCGGTGGATAACATATTACAGCAAAGAGGAATTCACTTGGCTTCTCGATGTCAATGTTGTAATTCTTCAGAATCTTGGGATCACTTATTTTTTTCGGGTCCAATAGCTAAAGAGGTATGGTCTTATTTCATTTATGCCTTTTCTTTAAACAGATTTCGTCCTTGGGAGGTCTAGAAATTTGGTCATAACTGGTCGAAATTTGGACACATCAAAGAAGCGCTGCCCCTTCTTATTCTATGGCATCTGTGGATCGCTAGGAATGACGCCAAGCATCGTGAAATTAAAATGGAGGGAGAAAAAATCTGTAAAGACATTATACATTATCTCCATATGGGGAAAGCAACTGGAACAATAAATTACAAGCATTGGAAAGGATATATGTCGGTTGCAAGGGATTGGGGAATGGATTTCAAAATTCAAACTAGAAATATAATTTCAGTTGTGTATTGGAGAAAGCCAAGGATGGGAAGTTTTAAATTGAATACGGATGGATGTTCAAAGGGGAATCCAGGGATAGCATCGTATGGAGCAATTATTAGAGATCATGTAGGCCAACTCGTAATGGCTAAACATGGTTCTCTAGGACTTGGCAATAACATAATGGCGGAATTAATGGCAATTCAACATGGTTTAGAGATGTGTGAGGCTTACAACCTATGGCCAGTCTGGTTTGAATCGGATTCTATAGTTGCCTTGAAGATTATCAAATCTCCGAAAGTAGGATGGGAGTTTCGGAAGTTTGTGTTAAGAATAAAATACCTGATCAGGAAATATGAAGTTATTTGCACGCATGTTTATAGAGAAGCAAATGCTGCGGCAGATTACCTTGAAAATAAAGGCTTTGGCTTTAACGGAGATAGAACACTGAAGGATTGAAAAGAGGATAAGATTCTATATGGTATATGTAAGACTGATAAATCGGATTTACCATATATTAGATTGGCTCAAAAATTTATTGCATAAAATGTATTCTATGGCTGATTCTATTAGGTTGATCCTTTGGTCTTCATATATAGATCCTATATGAATGGTGGTGATTCTTGTTTTTTGGAAATTAATGGTATAAGGAGCCTCTAATGAGTAACAAGTCTATCACAATGGCTGTGGTTATGAAGTTAAAAGTATGCTACTTGTGCTGGAAAATTAATTGACTGGAGTAGGATGTTCCAGCTCTCTTGATTCTTTCTATGTTTTGCTGAATCTGTTGAAGATCTTATCACTTGGTTTTCGAATAAAAAGCATGAAGGTAGTCTATGCCTGGATTTCTTATAAGTACACTCTTGCTTCTTTGATTCTTAAAAGTTCATATGGTTCTGAGGATCTTCGGGATATATTTGCGGATTGTGTTTCCATAATTTTGAAAAATGTTGATAATCTGAAAGAGAATATCAATTGTAACATGAGGGACTCTTGATGGTTATTTCCTATTTGGTGCTGAATCTAGAGCAGTTACTATGAAGGCTATGAATCAAATTCTCTTCTGTTTAAGCATTGGAAACACGGCTTCGTGTCTCTGAAACATTTGCAGGCTTTTAAAGCGTGTTATTTGTTTACCATCAGAGGCTTTCTTGCAAAAATTCTGATAATAGTTTTGGTTGACTTATGTATGCTTTACGTCTTGTGGTCTTATGGTCTGCCATCAAAGGTTTATTTCTTGCAAAATTCTGATAATTGTTTGGCTGAATTCTGTATGCTTGTCTTGTGGCCTTATGGAATGGCTGATGAAATCTTATTGAGAATGCAATGAAGATCCTGTATAGAATATGTTCTGGAAAGACTGGCTGACTTCTGTATGCTTTACGTCTTGTGGTCTTATAGAATGGCTGATGATTTCTTATTGTGAATGCTATGAAGAACCTATATAGAATATACTCCGGAAAGACTGGCTGATTTTTGTAAGAATTGGAATTTGATTCTTGGTGGAAAAAGGTGGGAAATTTCTTAAGTAAGCAGAGTTTTTCGAATAGTGATGAAAGCAATGAAGATGATAACAATCAATCTTTTACTTTGATTATTAAATTGTAAATCATTTTATTTTTCTTCCATGTAACTCCATATTAGAAGGTCAGGTCTGGTCCCCCTTCTAAATATGGCTTTTCTCTTCTTGGAATAAGATCCTTTCTTTAGTTAAAAAAAACTAGGGATAAGGTTGCTTGAGGCAATCCTTTAAGGGTGCCAAAGGGGAAGAACTTGGAAGTTGAGTTGGGAAGAACTTAACTTGAGTTTATGGTGTCATGTTGGGTAGAACTTGACCTTGGTAGATTGAAAATTGGGAAAATGCATAGGTTAAGGGGGAGTTGCCTCCTTGTTTGCCTTAATTTTCATAGGAAATTTTTGAGTTTTGTGTCAAACTTGGGAATGGTGATATATACATGGTGGAATGTATTTTTCCCAAGTAGGTATGGGTACCACAAACTTCTCCACAAAATTTGAGATTTTTTAGAGATTTGTGAATTTTCTGGCGCATGTCTGAATGTGGCCAGAAAAATTGATATTCATAGTATCAGTCGACTGCCCTGGGGGGCAGTCAACTTGTCAGGGCAGGTGTGGGTATCCAGCAGTTGACATGTGTCCAAATGATGAAAAACAAGTGTATGGGGGGTTATTACACTGTGTTTAGGATCATTGAAAATTAAAAGAATCAATAATTGGGATATTGTTGGGTTCTTTTTGATGTTAGGCAAAGGGGGAGAAGTGTTGGGTTTAAGTTGGGAAACCAAACACTCCTTTGCTAGAAACCCTAGGTTTAGGGGAATTGAGATTAAGGGGAGCATGGTTGTTCCATTCTTGGTGTAAGGGGAACCTTGGAGAGGTTCTTAAAAAACTTTTGTAAATCCAATGTAGGGGAGCTTTGGAGAAGCTTAAAAAACCCCGTTTTGGTGAAAATTCCTAACTTTGGGAAGTTAGGTGTGTGAAAAGTCCAAACTTGGAGGGTTAGGTGTGGAAAGTCCTAACATGGAGGGTTAGGTGTGAAAAATTCCTAACATAGAGGGTTAGGTGTGGAAAATTCCTAACTTGGAGGGTTAGGTGTGGAAATTTCTAACTTGGAGGGTTAGGTGTGGGATGCCTTGGGATAGGATCCTTGTTTGCATTTGCATAGGCATTGGCGGTGTAAGTCCAAGATGGAGTCTTGGCAACGTAAGTCCAGTTGTTTGTTTAGCATGGTTTTTGCTATTTACTACTATTTATTTTCCCTAACTTAAACGTATTGTCAAATATCAAAAAGGGAGAGATTGTTGAGGCAATCTGTGGTCCGGAATGACCATGAGTTTTGATGTTTGGGCAAAGGATTTAAGTTAGGTTTACCCTTGTATATTTGATATGTGTATGTTGAGTGTGTAGGGTGCGCAGGTTACACATATGGACTTAGTTGGACAGCCTCAGTACTGTGAAGGGTGGCATGGAGACAAGCTGGAGGCTTGTGTGCACCCAAGAGACCTTGGAGAGCAGGGACGATAAGCTGAGGGGCGCCGCAGACTTCGAGGCATGCGTGAAGGATGGTATGGAGGCAAGCTGGAGGCTTGCGTGCATCCGAGGGACGGAAGCCGAAGATGAAGAGGGCGCGAAGGCAATAGTCGAGGATGCTGATGAGGAGTTAGTCGAGTCGTGAGGGTACGAGTGCTGAGTGATTGTACTTGGGAAATCCTAGGGTTCCAGTGATGAGAGAAGTGTACTCGAGAAGGGAAACCCTAGGTGTGTGAGTGGACCAGTCGACTGCCAATGGGGCAGTCGACGGATAAAACTCACAGAATTTAGTCGACCTAGGACTAGTCGACTGCTCTGGGAGCAGTCGACTGGTAGGTGGCTAGTGAGTTGGTTGAAAATTCGAACGTTGGGGTTACAATAGTCGATTTTCAGTGGCACTAGTCGACTACCTTGGGAGCAGTCGACTGGTGGCAAGGGTTTCAGCCCGAGTCCTATTTAAAGAGGACTTCGTGTTGGCTGAAAGGTTGGAGGAGTTTGGCTTTGGGTAAGAGCCAAACAGTAGTCTTGGTGCTCAGGTGTTGTTGAAGTGCTGTGGTGAGGTTTCTCCACCCATAAGGAGCGACAAGGGATAGCCGGAGGTTATCCGGGGAGTGATCCACCGAAGGATTCTTGAATTAGTCACCCTTAGGGGTGGATACCAAGTAAACTTCTGTGTTAGCATTGCTTCTTAATTGTTTGTTTTATTTGTATTGTATTTCCGCTTGCGCAACTAACAGCGTAGGAAGAAGAAGAATCGAAGATTTGCTATTCACCCCCCTCTAGCAACCGTACAAGATCAAGAGCACAATGATCAAGAGCGGTTGATTGACCTGGACCTGGTGGCAGAGGTGCGAGACAAAGCTGCCGCTCGGCTACTACCCTATAGGCAGCGCATTCTACAAGCATACAATCGTCGTGTGATTGCTCGTAGTTTTGAAGTTGGACACAAAGTCTGGAAGAGGATCAAGTCAGTCAGTGATCCTGTGAATCTAGAACCACAGTAGGGTGGACCCTACACCGTCACCAGAAAGCTCACAGAAGGCAGCTACTATTTGGAAGATGACAAAGGCAAGAGACTAGAGAGACCATAGCATGCCAATCACCTCCGATCTTATCGTACTCGGTGAGATTTTGAGTTGTCCAAATGAACTGGTATTCTTGTTAGCACTGCCTTACAGTTCAGTAAACAAAGAAGCAAATGAAATGTTAATTAAAGGACCCCGAGTACTTGTCTGCCTAAACCCTAATGTCTCGCGGTGATGTGGACCCTGAGGTGAGTAGGCCTGGTCGTGGTGCTGCGGATGCCTGACCAAGAGCTGCTTAAACCCTACTACCTTGCGGTGCTGCGGATGCCCAAGGTGAGTAGGCCTGGTCGGGGTGTTGCGGATGCCCGACCAGGAGCTTCCTAAACCCTACTACCTCGCGATGCTGCATATGCCCGAGGTGAGTAGGCCTGGTCATGGTGCTGCGGATGCCCGACTAGGAGCTGCTTAAACCCTACTACCTCGCAGTGTTGTGGATGTCCAAGGTGAGTAAGCCTGGTCGTGGTGCTGCGGATGCCCGACCAGAAGTTACTTAAACCCTACTAACTCGCGGTGCTGCAGATGCCCGAGGTGAGTAGGTTTGGTCAGGGTGCTGCGGATGCCCGACTAGGAGCTGCCTAAACCCTACTACCTCACGGCGTCGCGGATACCTAAGGTGATTAGGCCTGGTTGTGGTGCTGCGAGTGTCCGACCAAGAGCTGCTTAAACCCTACTGCCTCGCGGTGCTGCAGATGCCCGACTAGGAGCAGCTTAAACCATACTGCCTCGCGGTGCTGCGGATGCCCTAGGTGAGTAGGCCTAGTCGTGGTGCTACGGATGCCCGAGGTGAGTAGACCTGGTCGTGGTGCTGCGGATGCCCGAACAGGAGCTGCTTAAACCCTACTACCTCGAGGTGTTGCGGATGCCCGAGGTGAGTAGGCCTGGTCGTGGGGCTGCGGATGGCCGACCAGGAGCTGCCAAAACCATACTACCTCGTGGTGCTGCAGATGCCTGAGGTGAGTAGGCCTGGTCATGGTGCTGTGCATATCTAACTAGGAGCTGCCTAAACCCTACAACCTCACGGTGCTGCAGATGCCCGAGGTGAGTAGGACTGGTCATGGTGCTGCGGATGCCCGACCAGGAGCTGCCGAAACCTTACTGCCTTTCGGTGTTGCGGACTGCTTAAACCCTACTGCCTCGCGGTGCTGCGGATGCCCGAGGTGAGTAGGCCTGATCGTGGTGCTGCAGATGCCTGACCAGAAGCTACCTAAACCCTACTGCCTCGCGGTGCTGCGGATGCCCGAGGTGAGTAGGCTTGGTCATGGTGCTGCGGATGCCCGACCAAGAGCTGCTTAAACCCTCCTGCCTCGCGGTGCTACGGATGCCCAAGGTGAGCAGGCCTCGTCGTAGTGCTGCAGATGCCCGACCAAGAACTGCTTAAACCCTACTACCTCGCGGAGCTGCGGATGCCCGAGGTGAGCGGGCCTCGTCGTGGTGGTGCGGATGCCCGACCAGGAGCTGTCTAAACCCTACTACCTCACGGTGTTGGGGATGCCCGAGGTGAGTAGGCCTGGTCGGGGTGCTGCGGATGCCCGACCAGGAGCTGCCTAAACCCTACTATCTCGCGGTGTTGGGGATGGTCGAGGTGAGTATGCCTGGTCATGGTGCTGTGGATGCCCGACCAGGAGCTGCCTAAACCCTACTACCTCATGGTGTTGCGAATGCCCGAGGTAAGTAGGCCTGGTCATAGTGCTGCGGATGCCCGACCAGGTGCTGCCTAAACCCTACTACCTCGTGGTGTTGCGGATGCCCGAGGTGAGTGGGTCTGGTCGTGGTGCTGCGGATGCCTGACCTGGAGCTGCCTAAACCCTACTACCTCGCGGTGCTGTGAATTCTCGAGATGAGTAAGCCTAGTTGTGGTGCTGCGGATGCCCGACCAAGAGCTGCTTAAACCCTATTACCTCGCGGTGCTGCGGATGCCTAAGATGAGTAGGCCTAGTCGTGGGGCTACGGATGCCCGACCAGGAGCTGCTTGGACCCTGATACCTCGCGGTGTTGTGGATGCCCGAGGTGAGGAAGACTGGTCATGAAGCTGTGAAGGCCCGACCAGGGGCCGAGATACCCCCACCACCTAGGACCATGTCCTTAAGGAGGTTTGGACGGAACACAGAGGAGGAAGTAAACTCGTGTCTCGGTGACCAGATACAAAGGAGCACTACCAGACAGTTGAGGCAAAGGGACCCTTATCACAAAGGGTACAATTATTAAGTCGAGCAAAGGATATTGCTCCTTTGTTCTGGCTGTCCTTGGTGGTTTCGGTCTCTCCTATGATCGTGGGGGTAGAAGTTGACTCCTTATGGCTACAACATAGGGGCCCTTCACTTGAAGTGTAAGAAGACCGGCTAAGAATCTGGAAACAAGACATTCAGTCCCAAATACATCGTCACAAAAGGCCATAAGACTAGAAAGATGCGTACAAAAGTGAAGAAACATAGGAAAACAGGCGAACATTCCAGAGAAAAGTATTCACAAGAAGACTGAGACAAAATGATGCAAAATACTTTCCATTTTAAATAGATGAGTACATTGTGAGTTCAAAATAGAAAAAACATACAATTGAAGAAGCAAGAGATGGATAGCCCACACTGGGAGAAAGCTCCTACAACTCCTTGTCTTCGGGTGGGAGCTCCTCCCAGACACGGCTGACGCTCATGAAGCTCAGGTCGGCTTCCGACTTCAAGAGTTGGGCCTTCTGCAGTTGGTTGATGGCACCATGGAAGCCCTGCTTCAGGTGCTTCATGACCTGCCTGACCAGAATATCGCCAAACTCATCAGACTCCAGGAACCGGGCCTTGAACTTTGCCTCGGTCTCTCTTGGCCGGAGTGCCTCGTTAGCCTTGAGGTTTTACAGTTCGACCTCAGCTTCCTCCTTGGCATTCCTCAGTTGAGCCACCTCAGAAGACAGTTTGGCGTTGTCTTCCAGAACCTCCTTGAGTCTCTCTGAGGTGGTCGAGGTTTCTGACCGGGCCTGGGCGACATCCTCCTAGAGGCCAGTCATGTGATCAACTGCCACCTTGCCCATCATTTCTTTCTGGGCTAGATGGTGCGCTTGGTCTTTTATTCACTCATTTAAAGCTCCTGTAGACGCCTCCAGAAGTTGGATGTCCTCGGCTAGTTTCTTCTCCTTTGCCCGGAGCTGGTCCCACTCCCGAGCTATATTGAGTAGGTCGTTTGAGAGGGCCACTACCCTCTCGGACATCAACCGCTCCCTGTGACGGGAGTCATGTAGGGCCGACTCTAAGGCCAGCAGGGTCTCCAGCTGATGCTCCACTTTCACCCGGAGAGCTCTGCTGACCTCTGCTTGGAGGAGCCCCGCTCAATGGGCATGGTCGGCCTCGGCCTCGGCCTCCGCCTTAAGAGCCCTGCGTGTTAGGGACTTAACCTCCTGCCAGGAATATAAGTGGCGGCCGGTAGTAAGGCAGTCTTGAGCAACCTGTCACAGCATAGAGGAGTTAGAAAATATAAAGTAAAATAACGTAAGAAATCGGGAACTCTTACCTTCAAGAGGGACTCGTGGAGGTTGGTTAGAGGTCTGACTGGGGTACGCACGACATCCCCTCCCAAGACTCCTTAGCTCCTCGGGGTGTCACCTCGGCTCACTAAAGGTGAGGAGTCTCTGGGCTGAGGGAGAAGCTAGATGGTAGGAGCTCCCGGAGGTATAGTTGAAGGGTCGGAGACGTCCTCGTTAGAGCTGGAGGCCCCCTCTAAAGAACAACCCTCGGCAGGGACTTCCCTGAACTGCACCGAGGGGAAGGATTGCGAAGCTTCCTCTAATGATGCTTGAAGCTTCTTGCGTAGGCGGTCAAGCTTCTTGCGTAGGCGGTCGAGCTTCATGCGAGGTTTGGTAGGCACCACTCGCTTGCCTTTGGAAGTGTCTGAAGAGTCGGCTGGGGAAGTGTTGGTGGTCTGACATCCTGTCGCCGGAGTGGTCGCTGGTTTGAAATGCTTAGACAGCGGATGGTGTCCTCGTCATCAGATATTGGTATGCCCTCTTCAGCGATGGAGGGTCGAAACGGCGCAGCCTCTTCCATTTCGACGGGCGTTTCTCATGGCGTTTCCTCTTTGACCGCCCTGAGGATTTAGGCAACTGGGTGTCGGCTGGAGGCACCGACTTCTCCTTATTTGCTCCCACCTCGATGACGACAAGTGGCAAGTCGGCCTCCGGGGCGACAGGCATCTCCGGGGCCCCTTGGTCGGCAGCCAGCTCGAGCACGGCTAGTGCCTTTGTTTGTTCCAGCGTTGCGTGCTCGTTGGATGATTCAATAGTCTCCTCCAAAGCCTCAGCCAAGGCAGTTGGTCAGGTGAGAAGGGCTGGAGGAGGGTCCAAGGCCTCCTTGTTGGCTGCATCCCACTTGATGAGTTGATTCATCGTCATCGATAGCATGATGTCCTCTGCAATAAATAAGCAATGGAACATTAGTTAGAATTAACGGGCATTGTTAAGAAAGATAAACTTACCAAGGTTAGGGCTGATGCTAGTGACCTTAGGGTTGAGGCCTGCTCGGTACATGAGTTCGTCACTATGCGCCAGACCCGGGCCGCTAAACTCCATGCCAGACAAAAGACTCCTCGCCTGCTGGTAGGTTGAGTCCTATTGGAAGTCCCTTAGTTCCGGAGGAGTAGGCAGGTTTTCCCTCTAGCAATTGGGGCTAAAGTGACGTTGGGGCAGCCGAATGAAGAAGAACCGCTCTTTCCATCCCTTGTGGGAAGAAGGGAACCCTCCTAAGAACCTATGGCTGGGGCGCGCCGTAAAGCTAAATGCCCCTCGTGAGCCAATAGGAATAAAGAAAAAATGAAAGAAACGGGGGACTAGAGGGATGTCGAAGAGCTTAAAGATGATGTATGCCCCGCCCATCTAAGCGAAGGCGTTGGGGGCCATTTGGTGGAGAGGAATGTCAAAGTAAGCAGAGATGCTCATGAAGAAAGGGGGGGAGAGGGAAACGGAGCCCTAACTCTACCTGTCCTAGGAAGAAGGTAAAGAAGTCTAGGGGAGGTTCTACGGGCGATTGGTCCACCCTAGGGACTTCTACCGCCATCTTGGCCGGAATGTCATAGGCCTCACAGGCCGCTCGTAGGGTTTCCGACCTCACTCTAGAAGATGTGGACTTATACCACTCCATTCGGTATACCTCCTCCGGAGTCTCCTTCTTACCCTGGTCTTTCTTGCTCTCCTTACCCATGGTTCCTAAGGAAGAAGATGAGAACGAAGAAGAAGACTTACGCGTGGGAAAGAGTCCTTAGAGAAAGAAGACGAGGACGATGTCTGCGAACGCTGCTAATCGATGATGCCAGAAGGCAGACGGACGTTTTTGCCTCCCCTTTTTATAGGGAGGAAGTCGCCTGCATGTGTACAATGGGGGCAAGGCACGTGGACGGCGATGAACATCCATCTCGAGGCATCACCGCTGTCGAGGTGATTGTTTGATATGTGCTTGCAACGCATATCAGCAGGAGATCGCGAAGAGAGAAGTTTGCGCACGTGGCAAAGGCGCATTCACAAAGGGGTTTTGTCGCCATTAAAAGACCCCATGCGCTTTTAATGGATGATAGACAGCTATCATTGCTGTGCCTCGAAGTTCGCAAAAGCCTTTTTAGAAGACTAATTCAAAGGGATCGCCTCAGACCTAGGGACGAATGTTTCGATTCCTCGAACCCAACAAGCCGCCAATGAAGTAGTAATGGTTATATGGACCCACCACGGCATAGCTTCTTCGTTACACCACTAGTCTAATCAGTCAGTCACACTTCCTTCGATTATACTTGAAGGGAGGAACTTGTGATGGGGTTGAGCATCCCATGGTTGACATGTGGAATGATGAAGCTATGTGTCAAGGTCCACCGAGTCTGAACGACTCTCTCAGACTCCCGAGATCTCCTCGGGAGGGTAGACTCCCGAGACCACATCGGGCTGGCCTACTCCTGAGACCTCCTCGGGAGGGTAGACTCCCGAGACAACCTCGGGCAGGTAAACTTCCTAGACCCCCTCGAGAAAGCGGATCCCTAAGACCAACTCAAGATGGTGTGAGCCCGAGACCTCCCCGGGAAGATAGGCTCCTGAAGCCCTTCCGGGAGAGAAAATCTCCCGAGACCACCTCGGGAAAGCGGAGCCCCAAAAAGTCATAGACCCGATAACCCGACTCCAATAACCGTTACCCTTTCCTGTTCAGGAAAGGTGGCGAATAATTATTGTCATTTACATATGACAATTAAGGCTCAATAATCACGGGAGCCATTACCTAAAAGCTATCAGGTAACCGACAAGCACGAGACGTGGAGGAAAACGTGGAGGTATGTGCGATCAAGCCTACAGGTATATAAGATACTCCAACCCCCCAGGTAAAGGGCTTATGCTCTCTGAACTCACAACTCCTCCTTAGTTCTTTTCCTGCCATAAACTTGAGTGCTTGCTTGAGCATCGGAGTGGGTTCTGCTGGAAAATCTCCGGCGTGTTCCCATTAACGCTCGTGTTAATCTCGCTGAGTGAGACATCCTTTCCTTTCGTCATCGTCCTCGTGGGCTAGACTCCGATGACCGTCCATCCGCATCGATTCCTTCTGGAACACACTACTTTTAAGATATCTTATAATACTCAAAAGAAAAAGTAGACATTGAATAAGCTTATAGCTCAATGCATGCAAGAGGAGGAGACATTGAGGTGTGAGACACCTAAAAGTGCTCACCTAGCATTTGGTTCCCAAAGTTCGAGCAAGAAGAGAAAGAGAATCAATAAAGGAAAAGGAAAGCAAACTGTAGATTTTGAGGGTTATGGCTATAAAATACAAAAGAAACAAGATAAGGAGCCCACTTGTTACTTTTGTAAGAAGAAAGACCATATGAAGAAAGATTGTTCCAAGTATGCTAACTGGCATGTAAAGAAAAGTAAAATTCTCACTTTGTTAGTTCGGATATCAATTTAGCTATTGTATTCATTAACACTTGTTGGATAGATATCGGTGCTACTATTTATATAAGTGTCACTATGCAAGATTGTCTTAGAAGCTGACTTATGCTTGATAGTGAAAGATACATCTATACAAGAAATAGAAAGAAGGTTACGGTTGAGTCTATTAGTGTTTTTAAGCTTTATTTAGAAACTGATGTCTATTTGAATTTAGAAAACATTTTTATTGTACTATCTTTCAGACAGAACTTAATTTCAATTTCTTATTTAAGAAAATCATATTATTCTTGTTTATTTGAAAATAGAATATTTAGTATTTTCTTTAATTTAGTTTTGATTGACAATGGTTACTTGGTTGATAAATTTTATAAATTGAATACCTTTACTCCAATGGTTGATAACGTAATAATGCATAATATAGGTATGAAATACAAATTGATCAACAAGAATTCTTTCAAGTTGTGGCATATATGTTTAGGACATATATCCAAACAATGTCTAGAATGATTAATGTCATATGTTATTCTAATTCCCTTGACATATCAAACTTTGATGTCTACATAAAGTGAGTTAAAGGGAAGATCACTAACAAAAGCATCAATGGGCTAGCCATTGTAGTGACGTTTTAGAGCTAATATATACAGATATTTATAAACATTCCCTAAGACATCTTAAAATGGATATATATTTTTTATTAGTTTCATAGACGACTATTCAAGATTTAGCTATATGTACCTTATTCATGAGAAGTCGCAATTGTTGGGCATGTTTAAATTTTTAAAGCTGAAGGTGTACTTCAACTAGGTAAGAAAATTAAAGTTGTCTAATACGACCGTGGAGGTGAATATTACGGCCGATATAATGGATCAGGTGAACAATAACCAGGACCTTTTGTAAATTACCTTACTTCATTTTGGATCTTCCAAATCATTCCCGCAGTAGATCCGGACCAATTTTTTTTTTTATCCTTCGATAAAAAGATTCATTCTCTTCATAAAAAAGAGGAGGTAGAACCAATAAATATTTCTTTTTCGATTCATCTCTGCAGTTGAATACCTAATTCAAGAATTATTTTTTTGATCCAATCCGTATGTGAGAATGTGCCTCAATATACTATGCCTGGTATACTTAGTTAGAATGGTATAGATGAGCGATGAAATTGTAACCTAAAAGATATAGTAAGAAGTATGATGACATTCACTTCTCTACCAGAGTCATTATAAGGTGAAACACTCAAGACTACAGTTTACCTACTTAACGAGTACCCAGTATGGTAGTAACTAAAATCTCATTCGAAATGTGAATGGATAGGAAGCCTAGCATTAGGTATTTACATATATGGGGTTGTCCAGCTGAGGCTAGGTCTTACAAGCCTAATGAAAGGAAACTGGATTCAAGAATAATTAGTTGTAATTTTATAGGTTATTCTGAGAAATCAAAGGGGTATAATTTTTATGATCCCTCTAATAGATCCTTCTTTAAAACAAAAAAATGTCAAATTCATTGAGGATAATGAGAGTGATAAAATCAAGGAAGTATCTTTTGAGGAAAGCATTGGCGATCCTCTTATAGTCACTACTAGTGTGATCAGTAGTGGTATGATTACCATACCGCACATTATGGATATTACATATCCAGTGAGCGTAGTGAACCAAGATATTCCGATGACATCTCTAATGCAATTGGAGGAGCCTACCACTAAAATTGAGGCATTGTCTCATATTGATGAGCAAGTACTTCAACCATCTTAAACACAAATATTTTTAAGGTGATCCACAAGGGAACGGAGAATCATGAATTCTCATGATTATATTTATCTTCAAGAGCATGATTTTGACATAGAGTTGAAAAATAATCCTACATCTTTTTAAGAAGTCAAACAATGTTCTAACCCTAAAAGTTGGTTTAACGTCATTCAAGAAGAGTTGAAGTCTATGACAAATAATGATGTTTGAGAACTTGTCGAATTACTTGAAGGTATGAAGCCTGTTGATTGTAAATAGATATATAAAACCAAGTGAATTCAAGGGGCAATATCAAAAGGTATAAGGCTCGTCTTGTTGCCAAGGTATTCACTTGGAAGGAAGACATTGATTACAATGAAGCATTCTCACATGTGTCGACGAAAGACTCACTCAGGATAATCATGACACTTATAGCTCATTTTGATTTAGAACTATACTAAATAGATGTAAATATTATTTTTTTCTCGATAGAGGCATTGAGGAGTCTATGTATATGGTACAACTATAGAACTTTAAGCCTGAGGATTCAAAGCACCTATATGTAGATTAAAGAAGTCTATGTATGGTTTAAAATAGACACCCCATCAATGGTATCAGAAATTTGATCAAATGGTTACCTTATATGGTTTTAAAGAGAACCTCGCTGATTAGTGCATATATGTCAAGTTTAGTGGGAGCAAGTTTGTTATACTTGTTCTGTACGTGGACGATATATTGCTTGCAAGCAATAATAAATGTCTACTGCATGAAACCAAACATTTTATCTGGTAATTTTGAAATGAAAGATCTTGGTGAAACATTCTTTATTTTAGGCATCCAGATCTGCCGTGATCATTCAAGAGACATTCTTAGATCTTCACAACAAACCTATATTGAAAATGTACTTATAAGGTATGACATGCAGAATTGCACACCTGGTAACATATCTGTGTCAAGAGATGACAAGTTCAGCTTACAACAATATCTACATCTTAGACTTGAAATAAAGGAGATGGAATAACTCCCATATATGTCAGCAGTGGGAAGTCTTATATATGCATAGATTTGTACATGACCATATATAGCATTTATAGCTGGGATGATAGGCAAATATGTTAGTAACTTAGAATCGTCGTACTAGAAAGCGATTAAGAGAGTGATGCGGTATTTGTAAAGAACTAAAGAATATATGCTCATGTATTGGAGGTCAGATCACCTGGAGGAGATTTGTCATTCAGATTCTGATTTTGCTAGATGCTTGGATAGCAAGAGGTCCACTTCGGGTTATATTTTTATGCTTGTTGAAAGGGTTATATCTTGAAAGGGATTCAAGTAGATGCTAGTAACTACTTCTATTATGGAGGCAGAGTTAGACCCGACCACGGTTCGGAACCGACGGTTCGACGGTTCGGAACCGCCGGTTCGACGGTTCATGGGAGGTCGACCCTTAACCTTAACCGCCCAAGACGGTTACGGTTCACGGTTCGGAACCGCCGGTTCACGGTCCGGTTCACGGTTCGCCACGGTTCGGCACGGTTCAAGATTATTATATTAAAAAAATTAAAAATTAAAATAAAAAAAATAAATTTTATTAAAAAAGGGCTTGCACTTATATAAGTTGCCTACGTATCCCCTTAGGGTATAGGAGAATCAAAGCCCACGTAGTTCTTTTACATTTTTACCCTTTTACATTTTTACATTTCTCACTCACTTGTATTTCCTCCCGTTCCCGTTGTATTTGTTCCTTCGGTATCAAATTCTTCGGCTTCGTCTTCTGAAAGTTGCATTCCTTGGATTCGCTTTTCGGCTCTGGTCCAATCATCAAGTAATGCTTGAGCTTCCAATGAGTCGGGAGACATGGTTGATCGTCGTTCATCTAATATGTTGCCGCCGGCACTGAACGTCTGCTCCACAGCAACAGTCGACACTGGAGAAGCTAAAATTTCTTTTACGATCACGGAGAGAACGGGAAAGCTTTGAGCCTTCTGTGACCACCACTTCAAGATGTCGAAGTCTTCGCTATCTGCTTCATTAAAATCAAAAGAAGTCGTAAAATAATTCTCAAGTTCCTGTGTGGAACTTGAGGATCCTCGTGGACGTTTCGTCCGTTCTTTTAATAAAAGTTGGGCTTTTGTAAGTTTTAAATTAGTAGTAGTAGGTTGTTGTGTTTCAGAAATATTAGTTTGTGTTCCATATTTAACATAATATTGATTATAAAGATCATATAAATAATTTCTAATATTATATACAATATTAGCTGGATCCGGAGAGGAAGAATCCTTAATAGGAATTAATGCGTCATAATATAAAGTTAGCATTTCTTGTAAAACTTCTAATTTAAATCTAGGATCTAAAGCAAATGCAATTAAATAAATTTCAGGAATTAAATAAAAATATTTTTCCCATTTAGTTTTCATAGCTATTATACATAAAGTTAAAGCTTCATCATTTACATGTTCATTTAATATTAATACTATACTACAAAAATTTACTAAAATTAAATGAGCAATAGGATAATAAACACCAGAAAGTTGTTCAGTTGCATCGTTAAAAACTTTTAAAATTTCACAAATACTACTACAAATATTCCATTGTTGTGAAAATAAATATATATTGGTATTACTATTTTGTGCAAAAAATAAACATAATAAATCTTTATATTGAAAAGAATCTTGTAATAATTGATATGTTGAATTCCAACGTGTTGGAACATCACGTGGAAATTTTTTTGGTCGCATTCCATTAGCTTTACAAAATCTACCCCATTGTTTCATCATAGATGGATGAGACCATAAATATGAAATTGCGGTTCTAATTGGTTGAATATAATTTTGTAAAAGTTTTAATCCATCTTGAACACATAAGTTTAAAATATGGCATACACAACGAATATGAAAAAATAAACCACCAATGACAGGTTGACAAATAAATTTTAATTCATCTATTGAAGCGGTATTAGAACTAGCATTGTCTAATGATATTGAAAAGATTTGATGAGTCAATCCATATTCTTCTAAAACTATGTGTAATAATTGTGCAATGTTATGAGCAGTGTGTGATTCATCAAAAACTCTATAAGCTAATAATCTCTTTTGAAGGATCCAAGAGTTATCAATCCAATGGCATGTTATACCCATATAAGAATGAGTTTGCCAATGATCACTCCAAATATCGAAACATAAAGAAACTTTATTATTTAATTTACTAAATTCTTCAATTAAATTCTTTTTTCCTTGTTTTACTAATCTTTTAATTGTACGAGTTAGTGTAGTCCTAGGTACACGTTTAGCAGCAGGATTAAGAGATTCTTTACACAAATCTTCAAATGTGCATTTAGCTCCAAAACTAAAAGAAAGATGTTCTACGGAAACAAATTTAGCTAATGATTCTCTTAATTTATTATCTTAATATAAAAATAAACCAGAATCAGTACTACTACCGCTAGAAAATCTAGATAATTGTGTTTGAGAGCGGTCAAGCCCATATTCCGTCGGGTGCTTCGTTTCTACATGTCGTTTCAACGACCCATAGCCGCCGCCGGCTTGGAATTTGTAGGAAGCATTACAATGCTTGCATTTTGCACGCATTTCTCCCGACGGAAGTGTGACTTTCTCAAAATGTTTAGTAAAAATAGACGATTTTAAAGGAGCATTATCCCGAACCTTAGAAGTAATCGCATCGGTACTTCCTTGCATTTCGGGGATCGGAGGGCATTGGGGCTGAGCCTCGGTCTCATCATCGGTGGATTGAATTTGAAGGTTGGGATCCTCGTATGCAATTTCTTTTCCCCTCCGAGATCGAGATGATGAAGCTCCGCGTCCGCCTCCGTGACCTCCTTCCATTATCGTCGACGTCGATGAAGAACGTGAAGAGAAGTTAAGAGTTAGAGAGTTGAGAATGAGAGATTGAGAGAAGAGAAGTTTTGTGAGTGAAAATGATGAAATGAGCTCCCTATTTATAGAGTTCGGATCATAACGGTCACTAAATCCTAGCCATTGATCAAAAAACGGTCAAATGATCTCATCCGTCCAAAAAAAATAAAAAAAAACAAAAAAAACCTCAAACGGCACTGAACCGGCGGTTAACCGCCGGTTCAGTGCCGTTGGAACCGGCGGTTAACCGCCGGTTCACGGGTTCTGGCGCCCGGAACCGGAACCGGCCCGGCATCTTGCCGGGCCGGTTCCGGTTCGGCCCGGCGAACCGGGTCAACGGGCCAACCGGCCCGTTGACCCGGGCCGGGTCCGGGCTGGACCCGGCCCGTGGTCGGGTCTAGGCAGAGTTAGTAGCATGCTATAAAGCATCCAATCACGGGATTTAGCAGCGAAACTTCGTCATAGTATTGCAGATCGTTGATAACATTGATAGGCCATTGATAATCTATTGTAATAATAATGTCGTAGAACTTTATGCCAAGAACAACCACAGTTCATCAAAGTCTAAGCATATCGACATCAAGTTTTTAGCGATTAAAGAAAGAGTTCAGAGTCGTCAGGTCATGGTAGAGCACATTAGCACAGATTCCATATTGGTCAATCCACTCACCAAAGAATTAGTGTCTAAGGTGTTTCATGCATATGTTGTAGGTATGAGAGTTCTTCTTATAGAGAAGAATTTATCTAGTGGGAATTTATATTTATTTTATTGCTCTATATTTGATAAAAAAAAATGAATATTTGTGTTTTAATTATTGTATGTACTTTAAGTTCAAAATATTCATGGGATTTTTATTTGTTTGTTGGGCATTCTAAAATACAAGATCATGATTTACTGCTGATGTTTATTATTTAGTATTTATAAATGTGATATAGATTCCTTTTGAAATAATAAAGTTTGGATTATGATTTGATTTTGCAGTTAACATAAAGTATTTGTAAATATGATCCAACCTCTTTTAAGGTCACCTTAAGATCATTTGGAAATTGGCATATATCGATCACATTTCTATAATTTTTATCTACACATTCACATCTTGATCTATATTGTTAATATATTGGTATTGTGATTACTGTTAGGGCTTGTTACGATATTATACAGTAACTATGCCATCTTTAGTGTTATACCAATAAAATTATGGATCAGATTATTTATAGAGGTAACATGTACCCATTAAGTTTTATATCAACTAAATTTATATCCGTATGTTGTCTATAATCACATATATCTCAAGTGGAAGATTGTTGATTTAATATCCCTTAAGGTGGGCTCACATGTGATTTAAGACTTGCAATATTGAAACCCGTTCAGTGATCTAACTTAAGATTATAGGGTATCGGGTTATTGGATATGAACCTCGTATGTGTAAAACTCATTATCCACATCCATAATCATCTATGAGCTGATAATAGATGTGCATTATATATAGGATTGGTCCTTAAGAGTTTAGATATTTTGACCTAATTTTTTGTTCCCCATTGATAAGAAATTTTTATGTTGTCATCGCCTCCTAAGCCCCTTGGAAGTTTTTCCTCTTCTTTCAGCTGATCTTCTTCGTTAGGATCCAACCGATGATGCTAGGATAAAGACATAATTCTTCAATTTGGTTCCTTGTCTTTATGTTTATATATTACTTTCTTATGTCATATTTAATTTATAAAACTAGATCTTCTTGTTTTTGTATTTCCTATATGTAAGTTCTTTTCAAGATTCATACGGCTTACGTTTTTACAAGAACCAACAGCTATTACTAATGGCGGAGGCAAATGGGTATCCTAATGGGGTGATCAATCATGCGCCAAAGACCACCATGGATCCTTGAAAGGTTAACCCCTTTCGAATTCTTTTTATTGTTTTCCCATCTTTTTGAACCTTCTTGCTAAAATCTATTTTAACATTCCTCTCATTATTGTGCTTTGTGCACAGTTTAAATGATTGTAGCCTTGATAATGCAAAAGAATTGCTGGCAGATGATCAATGCGCTATAATTTGTAGCTTGGTGTGATTATTGTTCATTGTCACTCAGTTCTGTTATTTCCAATGTACTTATGGTTGATGGAAGTAGTTTGCATATGGTTAAATTGAATAGGCTAATACATCCATCATTCTACCAAGTTGTTTACATAGTTTGTTACCACACTTTTCACTGAGCTTATTGCCACCAAACAATATATGTATGTGCATTATAACAGAGATGTTTTGTTCCTTACTCCAAATCATTGCTTTTCTAAAGCTAAGAATCTTAGACCAATTTCGAAGTACTGATTGTTGATTAGTTAGTCTTGTCATTTTTTCACTTTAATGTATGTACTCTTTTAGTTAGTTACTTGATCATTCAATCTCGTTTAGTTAACATATGGCTCTAAGTGTGAAACCTTCGTAGTTTTGTAAGTATGTGATGCATTGTGGTCTTGCTTAATTGGATATTCAACGTCTAAGTGCTGTGTACTTCTCAGCCTCTGCCTTCCCCAGAATTTGAACCAATTAGTTCCAGGCAACAATCTCGTGGAGTCGTCTTTGTTTCAGAGTTGTTTCTTCTCAGCCCTTCAAGTTCAAGCTCAACAATCTTGAACTGAAACTAGACTAGAAAGCCAAGCCTGTTGTGACTCCAGTTTGTATTGCCTAAGAGATGGAAATAAAATACAGCAATAAGGGAAGAGAACAATGCAGCCACTGAATCAAGGGATAAGTTTCAGCAAGAACTTGTCAGTTTATTTCCTTTGGGCAAAAGTTAATCAAGTACCCCTGTTTTTTGCATTTTTCATCTTAAACTGACAGTGAATTATGACAACAAAAGCATGAATTGTTGGGGTTCATAAGCTACAGAACTAGAACATGCACGCCATCATTGGCATTCTTAGAAGACCATTAGTCAAAACTTGTGTAAAAATGCTGATCAGTGTTTCAAAACTGGGTCAGATCACCAGCTAATTTTGATCTAATCAACATTGATCCCATTTGAAGTCGATGTGTATGAATTGCCGATGTGCTGGCTGGGATGCTAACCACGAGAAGACCTCGTGTGCAAAGGGCATGGCAGCTACGCTGCTAAAAAACGTTAGTTAGTAGGTCAGAGGAATTCCTAGCACAGCCACTCCAACGCTTACGTCGGCTTTTAGGAAAATGAGGTCAAGCTAGAAAAAAAATGAGGGGTGCAAGAATCTAAAGAAGCATACCTGCGCTTACGGACAAGGGACCCCTTTTATAACATCATAATAATCTTTGTATTAATGAGGTGTTGTGTCGACGGTTGACGACCAAAAGGATGAGATTGTTGGGCTGTCAAAAATGAAATTTGACCGCCCAAGAGACCGAGGGATCAGGTCGACGGGCCAAGTCGTTACAAATATTATTGACTCCCTATCCACCAGAAGGGTCCTGCCATACTCCTATCAAACATTATGGAAACAGTGAATCATGGAATTAGAATCCAGTGCATTATTGAAATGACTCATATTAGCATAAAAGCTTGTGGCCGTTCCCATCAAAATTGCATAACGAACTTTGCATCATTGAATTTGCATCTTGTTCTAACAACTCACGAGATATGGTCATTTAGTCACTGAATAATATCATTGGCATATTCTAAAATGAATTTAATTTCGCATGAGTTCATGGGCATGTGGACCCTATGAATCCCGACAAATCACATCCAAATGCTCCACTTGCATTAACTACCAGCACATAATTATATATACGATGTTTTTTTTAAAAAAAATGATTTCTTTGCCTCTTGTTCATCATGAACTTTTGGCCATTTGGTCAAATGAAAATCGAAACCTGGTTGACTGCATGCCAATGCTGTGGGTTCTTTTGATTCAATTTTTTTTTTCCAGGTTTAGTGATCATGAAGGCAACACTACCACTTCCCTTTGATGAGTGCACAGGCTCGGATCATGATTACTACTTCTTGTGTTTCTCATCATGCCATCACTAATGGTAGATGCCATAACCTTATTTTTTTGTTAGTAGTAGTCTTTTTTTTTTAGATGAGCAATGATAGAGAGAGTGAAAATCATAGTGAATGATGTGGCATGACGTGACACTTTACATGCACACATCCGATTATCATTTGGACATCATTGGCGACGACCCGAATCAAACTATACCCTAGGGGCACGGTGAACCCGTCGGAGATCGTGCATACAAGGTGTCACGTCATTCACTTTGATTTTTACTCTCCCATTTTTACTCTCCCAATCATTATTCTTTTTATATATGATTTTATTTTTCTATCTAGTGGGCATCATGTATTCAAACCGACCCTATTAATCGTAGAATTATCGCTATAATTTCACGAAAAATTTCATCAGTCACTAAATCACTAAATAAATTAAGATATGTTCGTGAATACTCATCCTAATCTCAGATTCACTATCCATTAAATAAAAAAACCTCTCATAATAAATTACAACTGAGTCTCAAATTTTAAATATCTAATTTATGATAATCAAATCACGACACTTTTACTCGAGGATTTTACTTTTCAATCTAGAATACTAGTTAAAGTGGTATATTTCAACCATTCAAAATCAGGACAACTTTAAAATAAATGTTAGAAAAATCAAAATAATCTACCAAATTAAAACTCAATTTGATTTATTCAAATAGTCTGATTTTTTTAAAAAAAAATATCACAACTAATTTGGTTCAATTATGAATTTTAAAAATAAATTTAATTGATGTTTTTAAATAATACAAAATATTAAATTCTTTTTCTTTTTTATTTTAAAAATATTTTTTTTATTAAAAAATATTAATATTTTTAAAAAATTATTAATTTGATTACAGACAACATTAACCAATTTTTTAATTCGACTGTTAATTTTTAATATAGTAAAAATCAATAGATTTAGTTGGTCGAAAAACATTTAATTAATTTAGACTTAATAAATTCAATTCGATTTTAATTTGAATATTCAAAAAGATTTTATTTGTAAAAGAAAAATGGTCGTGTTATAGACCCAAAGAAAAAATGATTGATAAACTATAAGGATAATATCTTTCCGAATGTGATAAGAGAATTCCTATTATTCTTTTTCTCTCAATTCAAGAAATAATTGAAAAATAAAATAGCTAGTATAAAATTGAGTAATAAATAGACTAGTACGAGTCAATTCAGTATTGTTATAGTTTTATAATTTGAATTAGGTTTATCGTTAGATGAACGATCCCGAAAAAGAAATGAAATATCTAATCACAGGTAATGTCATAAATAAAACCTAAAATATCTTGTATCATTAATCTATAATCGTGTAAATATCACAGGTAATGAATACAAACAAATGTTTCCATTTTGGAATTAGAAAGCTTCTCTTTTAATTGTTCTTTGTTCTGTCGTTCATAACTCGATTGCAAAGATGACACCACAAAACAACATTTCTTCAGGACGTTCGCCCAGTAAAGCTAAATCCTAATTATGCACAAGAAATGCAATGTCATAAATTAAATCATGGCATATTTTGGCTAGTAACTTCCCAACTAAACAAGACAATATTCATTAACGAGACATAAGAGCCGACGTAATAGAAACGACTTGTAGCAAAAGGAAAAACAAAAAGGAAATCAATTATTTAAGTTGTGTTTAAGATTGTACTAATTTTATGATTTCATTTTCAAATTAAAAAAAAACTAACTTTTCATCATCAATGAGTTAATAAAAAATGTAGTAGTTTATATATATATATATATATATATATAACAGATATAAAATTAATTATTTCACATTTCTATGTTAGACATATAAGAAGAGGACAGAAGGAAGAAGAAAAAGAAGAGGTGAAGGAGGAAAATTAAGTTCCTTTACTTCTAAACAAAGTAATGAAATGAACATGAATAATAAAAGAGTTAACCAAGTTAGCCACATATAATCCATGAAAATAGTACACATAAGGCAAATCTAATTTAAAATACAAGGTTAAAAAGGTAATTTTGATATAAATTATATGTTTGTACAATTTGACATCTTTGTATAGATTAATAATATTATTATGTAAAGCTAAACCAATTTTGTTATTATTACTTTTTGTTGTCTATTTATATTCATTTTTTTAAAACCCTATGACTTAATAATATAATTTGCTAGTCTTCTTTTATCTTCTTTTGTGGTTATCATTTTCTCTCATTCTCTTTGTGTTGCATTTTTGTATTCTATTTACATTCTTTCCTTTGTTCACATGCTATCAGAGCTTAATCGAAAGGATAACAAATTAACACTAGAAAATACAACATTTGAAACTTTCAACTCTTGCAATGCATATAGTCCCCTTGCCTACGACATATCTCAATCTTCTTCTGAGACTGTTGATCTTGCACATAATATAAAGATGAAGTAAAAGAAATTGAGAAACCATAATTACATAATTGACTAATTGAGACAAGATTCAAAGTAAGATTAGAAATATGATATACATCATATAGAGATAAATTAGACGTATAAATAGAACAAATTCTAGCTAATGCATGAGAGTATCATCAACGGTCATGACCGACACAGAAGGAAATGAATTTATAAATACAAAAGAATTTACATTAGGTGACATATGATTTGAAGCTCCAGAATCAAAGATCTAGATATGGAAGGATATATCTTAGTTACCACTAAAGACTAAACCTATATGAGAAGAGATAGACATGACATGTGGCTGAGATGAAAGGAAGTTCTGATACTGTTCGGTAAGAGCAACAATTGTGGTATTGGATAATTAAGTCACTCCAGAGTTTGTAGTAAAAACTGTTGCTGTCATATTGGACGCTCTAGGTTTAAGGATTCATTGTTGTGATTGACTATCAGATTTCCAAAGAGAAAATTGTTGTGGTGATAACATTCTATTTAGCAACTTGGGGCATTGCACATTCCAATGACCCTTTTGCTTGCAAAAACTACACTCATCATAATCAACCTTTGTTTGAGATCTATTATTATTGTTGGAGGGAGGCCTGGGCTAGTCAACAAAATAGAAGAATTGTGAGGAGGAAGAATTCCTTTTTCTGTGCTCAGTTTTTCACCTCGAGATTTCAGGTGAATTTCTTCAACTAGTAGCTCATTGACTACAGAGTCAACCGAAAGAAATGGATTGCAATGCAGAATGATTCCACAAAGACCCTTAAAATCATCTCAAAGAGTCATTAGCAACTGAACCAAGTATTGTTCTTCCCTACAAGCAACATATAGAGCAAAATCTCACAATTATGCATATTCAGTAAGTGCTAATTGATCCTAAAAGTTAAACATTGATGAATAAAATTCCTGAATACTCATACTATTTTATTGTAAAGCACGAATGTCTATCTATCACGCCCCCAGAGGCACATGCTTACTCGAAAATCGGGCAGCGACAAATAATACATATCTCTCAATATAAAAGATGGCTCAGCCATCATAACTGGAAAATAAAGGCACAACCACGCAGTTTATAACAATAAGAATGACAAACATAAACTAAGCTTAAACATTTCAAAATCGTTAACGTCTTTTAATAGAAATAAAGCTAAAAAAAGTCCGAATACAAAGAAAACTCCAATATAAGTCTTAATCGAGCCTAACAACCCAAATAATAGATAAGCGGAAATCTTCTAAGACGATACCAAATGAATAAAACAAATATCAGACTAGGAGATATAGCGAAAAGAAAATAATCTCCAAACCAACTCAATACTGTGGGATTGACAACTGGATCATCTCCTGGCTCCAAGTAGTGTGTCTACCTGCTACCTGAAACAAAAATAGGAGGCAGGAGTGGTGAGTCCGGGCGGAGTCTGCGGGTATATGAGTAAACAAATGCATGACATTAATGGATATAGAAACAACAGATACAACGGTGTACAGTCTCTAGGAAAATAGAGGAACAACTAAGTATGTATAAAACAACGTGAAACATATGAGATAACATAGTATCAAACAAACATGCATGTCAACCAAATGCAACAACCATAGCTCATATTAATGCAACAAACACAAACAAATGCACAAATGCAATAGATGCATATGATGTAATGACATGTGTCACCCCTGACGCAAGTTAAGCCGCCAACACATCACATCTGTGTGGCCGAGTGGGTAGGGTTATGATAACTATACACACTCTAACGAATACCACTGATAAATGTGGTTGAGTGGACAGGATGCTGGGGAGCCAACTACTCCAAAACCCCGAGATAAAGGGGGAGCCACCAACAACTCTAATATCCCTCGGAAACAATGGTGAGGGTGTTAACTGCTTGCCTACAACTCCAACATCCACTGTACATGAGTGGTCTAGTGTGGCGTAATAGGGTGGTTGCTCCCACTCTAGCAATTACCACAATAAGTGGTTGAGTGACAAAGCAACTAAATGACTGACGATGGCTTAATCACATGGAAGCCCAACAGTCGTCAGTATGCAACGGTACAAGTATGATGCATGATACAAAAATGCACAAACAACCGAATAACAATGATGCAATGATATAAACAACAAGTACCAGAAACCAACGAATATGCAACTAAACTACTAGGTAGGGTGTCTCTAATGTCAATGATCCTAGTGGTGTTTAATGAACATCTAAGTACTCGCGTACGAGCGATACTTTACAAAATGGAAAATCAACGAGAGATTGTACGGATACGAATTTTCGATTAAACGCAAAGGTCAAACAAAGAAAATATCAACGACGATATTAAAATAACCAACAGCAAAGATCAAGGTCAAGTAGACCTATTCAAACATAATAAGTCATATATTTAAGATAAAAGAACTACAAGATTACAAAGAAGAAGTACCCGCCTTTTATTATAGATTCGTAAATGAAGAGGACTTTCCACGATCAACCGTACAAGTTCAAAGTCAAGGCCCTGTATCAAGATTAGAGTTAAGCTATTTATACAATCCATAAAATAGCTGAACTAACTACTAAACATATTTAAAATCAAACCCTAATTACCCGTTTGCTTAATTAGATCTAAACTAGCTATGAGTTCCTTCTTAACACCATTTGTAAAGGTTAGGTTAATAGGTTGAAATCCCTTAATTAACCTCGACATGCACATCCTAACCACTTAGTCATTAATTAATCCTAATCAATAATTACTTCCATTAGTCCCTGATTTAACCCATCATGTAACCCTAAACAAATCAACAACCATAATCACGGTCAATTCTGCCCAACACAACAAGGTCAATAGGTTACCAACATTAACCTAAGCCAAAAACTAAATCTTCCATCAAGCCTCACAATTCACTTATGCCACCAACCCCATTGCTACTCCTCGCTACCTTACAACAACTTATCAGAGAATCGACAAATCTCTACCTGAAATAGCCGAGGATGCCCTCTTCTTCTCCGACAATGAGCAGGATCAGATCATGGGAAGGAGATGGCTGCGAAGAGATCGGCTCATGGTCGAAGATGGCGGAGACACCGTGCTCAGCAAATCGAGAGAAGGATCGCCCCAATCGTACGAAGAAGGGCTGCCACAAAACTACGGAGGGAAAAGCTTGGCGTCAACCGCCCACAGAGATCACGCATAGGATATCGTCAATGGTGGATTACAGTGGCGCTGCGATGGGGGAGAGATCGACGATGGGCGGCTCGAATGGTCGGGCAGTGCGACGGTGAAGAGGGGAGTGGCGTCGTTGGCGTCGTTGGCGTCGTTGGCGTCTTCTTCTTGTGTGAGGAAGAGAGGGAAAGAAGAAGAAGATGATGATGAGAAGCAGGAGGTCTCGGCAGAGGCTCGACGGCGCTCGCTCGGGAAATGCGGTGGCAGCGTCGGGCGAAACCAAGAGACGTGGGCGGTGTCAGGGTGAAAACGAAGAGGATCGGGGAAAAATTAATTCGGGAGGAAATTTTTAGGGCATTTTAATGTTTTTGGCTTTTTGCAAAAAGATCCTCCAAACTTGGATAATTCCAACTAGGCTCCTAATTTTCAAATATTATCATTTTAGCCCCTTAAATTTTCAGTATTTAACACTATCTCCAGTTGATACCATTTTAGATTGAGTATACAATCTCTCTAAGTGATCCCAAACTTCCTTGGTTGTTTCATACTTTGCAAGTTGGGCGCCTATCGATTACAACACAGAGTTGTTGATCCAAGTGATAATTTTTGAATTGCAAGCTTCCTAGACATCTAATTGTTCTACATATTTTTCATCTTCACTATCTACAGGTTTGATAAAGCTCCCAAAACATACCCCACATTTGTTTGCCTTTCAAAAAATGTCTCATCACGGTGTAATTTTACTCATTCAATTGCACACTAATAAACTAAAATGAATCATCTTTTGCACTCGTCATTATAACAATAAAAGCAATATATGTAACAGAATCACCAATCATATTTTTTTTCATCAGATGGACTTAAAGGACTCAAAATCTAATCTCCATCATTCAAACTATAGCCCTAGATTGTTCCTCAAAGTTTCAAGATGATCCAACTATTGAAACTCAAGAAAATACAATTCTTCTGTAGACCTCAAAGAATTTCGAAAATAAAATTCTTCCACCGTTCACCAAGTGCCAAAAGGGGATGGATTGACTCTGATACTATGTGAACAAAGTAAACAATGAAAATGGAATGTAAAAGGCAATAAAAAAAGAGAAGGAGAGAAAGAGGTAGCCATAAAAGGAGGCTAGCAAATTATATTATCAAGTCTTAGGATTTACAAAGAAAAGAGGGATATAAATAGACAACAAAAAAGTAATAACAAAAAGACTAGTCTACCCTTAAATAATAATAATAAACTATACTAACATTCCCCCTAAAGAAAGAGGGATATAAATAGAAAACAAAAAAGTAATAACAAAAATGTTAGTCTACCCTTATATAATAATAATAAGTTATACTAACATATGTTTCGTTACTATACTTCCTTTATTAGATTGTACTCATTACACTTAGGTTTATCCTACGAAACATCATTTTGATTTTCTTAGTATCTATCATATATTTCATGTCATGACAAAAACTCAACATAATGCTATTATTGAATGCGTCCGATGAGATTTGGGTGATGAATATACATTTATTTTTTTTTCTAAATTACCTTGCCTCAGATGGTACCTTTCATCAAAGTTCTTATACTAAAGCTTCAGAATAAAATAGTGTTGCTGAAAGAAAATATAGATATATTGATTAAATTGCACGTTCTCTCTTGTTATCCGTATATGTTCCTAGCGAATTCTAGGGAGCCGGAAGCTATTCTTACTACAATCCATTCTATTAATAGAACTTCATCTTCTATTACATCTAGTTTGTCTTCTTTTGAAAAATTATATGGTTATATTCTTGATTATTTTGTTTTAAGAGTTTTATATCCACATATTTTGTCCTTCATCCTCATGTTGAGCGTAGTAAGTTTAGTTCTAGGTTTACTCTTTATATTTCTTTTTGCTACGACGAGGCTCAAAAGAGATACAAATGCTCTGATTTAGTTAGTCAAAAACTTTATATCTCGCATTATGTTATTTTTCTTGAACACATCCCATTTGATTCCATTTCCTTTAACATTCCTAATCTTCAAAAATATGATCTCACTCGTATTGATCCCTTTTGCACTGACTTTGATGATATGTAATATCATGGTTACCCATAATTAGTCCACTCTAGCACCTCTTCTTTTAATAACGCTACTTACAAGATTAATACTAATACAAATTCTAGTCATTAACTTACCAATTATCCCTTTGCTCTTACTGCTCCCCATGATGATTTTGTGATAGCGGATCCTCCTCGTTACCCTCAACGATTTCGTAAGTTTACTCTATTACCTGATTTTGTGTATTCTACTTATTTTGGCTCTTTCTCTTCTTTTTTGACTTCTATTCACCAATTATCTAAACCCACCTCTTATAGAGAGGTTGTTCTTGATCATCTTTGGCATCATGTTACGGTGGAAGAACTTTATGCTTTATATTAAATAGGTACTTGAGATCTTATTCTTTTTTCCTTTGGGGAAGCATGTGATTGATTTTCGATAGGGGTGTAATATTAAAACTAAATCTGATGGGTTAATTGAGCTGTATAAAGCTCATTTGGTTGCTAAATAATTTTTCCAACAGTATGTTAAATATTACGAAGAAAATTTTGCTACGCTTTCCAAACTTGTTACTATCCGTACTCTCATTATAGTTGCATCAATTTGTCAGTAGTTAATTTTCTAAATGAATGTTAAAAATATTTTTTTAATGGAGATCTTCAATCGAAAGCTTACATAGTGCTTCACCAGGTGTCACTCATAACCCTGGTGAAGTTTACGGACTGAAAAAGACTCTTTAAGGTCTTAAACAAGCTCCTCGAGCTTGGTTTGACAAGTTCTCCATTTTGATGGTTTGACCCCCTTCTAATATAAATTTCTTTTTTCAGATATGTTATAATCTTTAAATTAAAAAAAAAAGTTCTCCACTTTGATTGCATCTCTTGGCTTTCTTCCTAGTCAGTATGACTCCGCTCTTTTTCCTCATTGTACTTCGTTATGTGGCATGGTACTTTTTTTTATGTTGATGACATGATTATCACAGAGGATTATATAAATGGAATTGTAGAGTTGAAACTATATTTATCTTATGAGTTTAAGATGAAAGATTTAGATTCTCTATAAAAAATTTTAGGAATTAAAGTAGCGTATTCTCCTCGTGGCTATCTGCTCTCGCAATCCAAATATATGGTGAAATTCTAGAACAAGCTCATTTATCTAATATTCGGTACTCTTCTAATGATGGTGTTCTCTTGCCAGACATTTCCTGTTTTATATCGCACTCTAGTTGGTAATCTATTGTATCTCACCATCAGTAGGCATGCTTATATTGTCCACATTGTCAGCAGTTTGTTGCTTCTACCAATTCAGTACATTAGGAGCTCTACTTCGCATCCTTAGATATCTTCGAGATACTCAGTTTTATAATCTTTTTATCCTCCACTTCTACCTTAGAACTACGAGCCAACTCATATATAAATTGGGGTGGTGATTCTACAAATCATGAGCTTGCCACCAAATTTTATATTTTCTTGGGAGACTCTTATTTCTTAGAAGAGTAAAGAGCAAAATATTATTTCTAGCTCGTTTTTCTATCGAAGTAGAATATCATGCTATGACCTCTCCTAATATTTAGAGTTGAGCTAGGAGATGGTATTTTTGGTGTCCAAACTTCTAATGATTATAAATTATGTTGCAATATAAGTTGTTTAGGTCTATTAGTGGGTTTTCGGCAAAACCCACTGATGGACCTCGGATATTTGGATTTCTCAAAACCCAATATCAATAGTTAGAGTTGAGCTAGGAGATGATATTTTTGGTGTCCAAACTTCTAATGATTATAAATTATGTTGCACTATGAGTTTTTTAGGTCTATCAGTGGGTTTTCACCAAAACTCACTGATAGACTTAGGATATTTGGATTTCTCAAAATCTAATATCAATAGTTAGATTTGAGCTAAGAGATGGTATTTTTGGTGTCCAAACTTCTAATGATTATAAATTATGTTGCAATAGGAATTTTCTACGTTGAATAAGTGGGTTTCGGTGAAGAGATGATTTTTTATATTTGATTAATATAAATTAATATATTAAATAATATTTAATAAATATATTAATATATAAAAAAACCTATCAAAACACGTGATTTCAGATACAAACGTAGGGCCTGAAGTCACCCTAGGAGGGTTTAAAGTCAAATGACTTCAGGCCCTGCGTGCATTCAAATTTTTTTTCATTTTAAAAATATTTTTTATAATATTTAAAAAATGATTTATTAAATTAATTATTTATAGGGTAATCTTTTATATTGCAAACTTCTAATGATTATAAATTATGTTGCAATAGGAGTTTTTTAGGTCTATCAGTGGGTTTTCACCAAAACCCACTTATGGACCTAGGATATTTGGATTTCTCAAAACTCAATATCAATAGTTAGAGTTGAGTTAGGAGATGATATTTTTGGTGTCCAAACTTCTAATGATTATAAATTATGTTACAATAGGAGTTTTTTAGGTCTATCAGTGAGTTTTTACCAAAACCCACTGATGGACTTAGAATATTTAGATTTCTCAAAAACTCAATATCAATAGTTAGATTTGAGTTAGGAGATAATATTTTTGGTGTCCAAACTTCTAATAATTAAAAATTATGTTGCAATAGGAGTTTTCTAGGATGAATCAGTGGGTTTCGGTGAAGAGATGATTTTTTTATATTTAATTAATATAAATTAATATATTAAATAATATTTAATAAATTTATTGATATATAAAAAAACCTATGAAAATACGTGATTTCAGATTCAAACACAGGGCTTGAAGTCACCCTAAACTTCAGGCCCTTCTAAGGTGACTTCAGATCCTGTGTTTGAATCTAAAATCACGTATTTTGATAGGGTTTTTTATATATTAATATATTTATTAAATATTATTTAATATATTAATTTATATTAATCAAATATAAAAAATCATTTCTTCACCAAAACCCACTGATTCATCCTAGAAAGCTCCTATTGCAACATAATTTATAATCATTAGAAGTTTGGACACCAAAAATACCATCTCCTAGCTCAAATCTAACTATTGATATTGGGTTTTGAGAAATCCAAATATCCTAAGTCTATCAGTGGGGTTTGGTGAAAACCCACTGATAGACCTAAAAAACTCCTATTGCAACATAATTTATAATCATTAGAAGTTTGGACACCAAAAATATCATCTCCTAGCTCAACTCTAACTATTGATATTGGGTTTTAAGAAATCCAAATATTCTAGGTCCATCAGTGGATTTTCACCAAAACCCACTGATAGACCTAAAAAACTCCTATTACAACATAATTTATAATCATTAGAAGTTTGCAACATAAAAGATTACCCTATAAATAATTAATTTAATAAATCATGATTAAATATTATAAAAAATATTTTTAAAATGAAAAAATTTTGAATACACGCAGGACCTGAAGTCATCTGATTTCAGGCCCACGCATGGCTTGATGTCATTTGACTTCAAGCCCAAGCAGGGCCTGAAGTCATTTGACTTCAAGCCCTCCTAGGGTGACTTCAGGTCCTGCATTTGAATCTAAAATTACGTATTTTGATAGAGTTTTTATATATTAATATATTTATTAAATATTATTTAATATATTAATTTATATTAATCAAATATAAAAAATCATCTATTTATATTTTTTTGAAATCATGTTGGAAGGGATGTTTTTTTAACTGAAATATTTTTTCTTTCTTTATCTTACATTTTTTAGCCAATTCTCATAATATATTATTTTAAAATGAGAAGTCTGAAAAAGCATGTTCAGATATCTCAGGATTCATTATTGAGAAAGAGAAAGACAATACATGACGGGAGAGATATAAGAGAAAGTTTACTAAAATGGATGTGCCCTTTGGTAAATATGAAATCCTGGTATACCTTTTGATAATTACCAATTCTTAGATACGTCCTTTGATATAAAGTCGATAAAATTTTGCACTATAATCCTAAACTCATCCTACACACTATATGATAAATTTTTGCTTGCTATAACAACTACTGGGGGCATTAACAAACTATAAAATTTAAATTTTAAATCCTAAATTTATTCTAAATACATTAACAACTGTAGGATAATTTCTATATATTATAAAAATAATGAACATGTAACATTCTAACATGAGACGACCAAACTTTTATTTATTATAAAAAATTAATAAATTAGATAATAGTCAAACTTGTAGCCAACTGACTCGATACTATAGAAATTTTCTACCGATTATTATGGTCAACCAAAAAGTACTCACAACGGACAATCCTTTTATATATTATAAAAAATATGAATCCGACAACAGTCAAATCTGAGACGACCGATTTGTCCCTATGAAAATTTCACCGATTGCTAGAAGAAATTCGGAAATACTAGTGTCGGATGTTCTAGAAGTAGAGGTAGTAAATGAGCTAAGCCGCTAGTGAGCTATTCAAGTCTTGATTCGAAAAAAAGTTTGTTTGAATTTGTTCGATTAAGTTAACGAGTCGAGCTTGAGCTGGAAAACATTATCGAGTCAAACTCAATCTTAGTAGTATTTGGTTCGTAAGCTCACGAACATGTTCGTTTATTGACTCATGAATGTATTCGTTAAGAGACTCATGAACATGTATTTATCTTATTATATTTATATGTAAAATTAAATATCACATAAATAAAAATATAATATATTATTAATTATTATAATTAATTATCTTAGACGAACTTGAACTAAGCTTATTTAATTTTTAAATAAGTTTTTATCGAGCCGAGCTTGAACAATTTAATTTTATGACAAGCTGAGCTTGAGCTTAAGAACTAAAATTTACATTGAATACGAATTACGCTCGAGCTTAGAGATAACGAATTAAACTCGAACTCAAACTTTTTATTATTCAATTTGATTTGGCTGGATTCGAATACATTCCAATCTAAAAGTTCGGTATTTTGTAATTGTAGGTTGTATTTAGAGGAATTTTTTTTATATAAAACGTGTTGTATCTGACGATAAACTGTGAAATTTTAGATGACAACAGCTTGGCGGTCTTCTTCTACAACGAGTTGCTGCACTACTGTACTAGAATATTTTTAAAATAAAATGATTGATGCCGCATCTATTTATTAATTTTGAAAATGTGACGATGTTTCTCTTAATTTAATTTGGCGTTTTTTTTAATTGTTGTCCAACGAAAAAAAGTTTTCAAATATTTTTTTTGAGGACTCACTCAACAGCCGTGTGGAAAGGAACTCCGCTCGTGCGGGAAGCCATGAGTATGTCGGATCCTAGTTCTCACTTTCTGAAACAGCAAACACAATTATAGCGAATGAAAACTGAGCGCGTAATTATTTGTCCGCCAAATGCGATCCTACGAGCTCCCGAAACTAAAGCGCGAGAAGAGAGAGAGAGAGGTATATATAGGGAAGAGGGAGGGACAGACGAGAAGAGAGAGAGAGCGCAAAGCGAGCATCCTGGAATCCCTGCTACTTTTTGCCCCCAAATGCCATTCCGATTACCGACTGGAAACCCTCTCGCGGTTTGATCGGCGAGCGAAGCATTCGCCGCGAAGTTTTCGCTCAAAAATCTGCTTCTTTTTCGCCTCTTCTCTCGCACTTCCGCACAAAAATGATGTTTCTCACCTCCTCGAAATAGCCCGCAGGACGAGGTATTTGCTATGGAGTTATCGGAGGCTTGAGCCACCTTTCTGCCGACCATTCTCTAGCTTTTTCTCTGTTTGTTTGGTTTCGGCTTCTTTGGTTCCCGGTCCGCTGGAGGGAGGAGGAGGACGGTGGCCATGGAGTTGAGCTTGTGGGCGCAGCTGCACGAGCGTCTGCAGGGGTTGGCGTTGACGACGTCGGATCATGCCTCGGTGGTTTCCATCAACCTCTTCGTGACGCTGCTCTGCGGATGCATCATAATAGGTCACCTCCTTGAGGAAAACCGCTGGATGAACGAGTCTATCACCGCTCTTGTCATCGTGAGCTATTTCTTCCTTTAGCGTTCGCGCCGCTCGATGCGGATTTTTATTTCTTTTAGCGCGTTTCCTTTTGCAGGGAGCGTTCACTGGATTCTCCATCCTGCTGTTGACCAAAGGGAAGAGCTCGCATATCTTCATCTTCAGCGAAGACCTCTTCTTTATTTACCTTCTTCCCCCAATTATATTCAATGCCGGGTAATCTTCCTATCTGTCATCTAAAAGGAAATAATGCTTAGAGAAGAAGCTCCATATTAGTCATGGTTCGTCGGAACGGACGTGGAACGGCCGGAACGGGCATTCCGGCACGGGAACGCCTCACGCCGTTCCAAAGTTCCGGTGAATAACGTGGCTTGCCTTGAAACGCCGTTCTCGGACGTTATAACGGCAAAAGAACGGATCGGAACGACCGGAACGGAAAGGCAGCCCCTTGCTGCCTTTTCTCCCGCGGCGGTTCACGGTGGCAGGCTATTGGCGGAGATTATTCTCCGGCTGTTCGAGATGGGAAAGAACGAGGAGTGTCAGTCGGCAGTGATGCCTACGGTGCTCCGGGAAGGAGGAAAACAAACCGTGAAATATTTGCAGTGCGGCCGGTGATGATTCCCGTCGGCTACTCGCGACTGTGCGTGCGAACCGCAAGAGAAGCTTTTGCTTTGTTGAAAAGTTAGGTTTTAATTAAAACTATATATTAATAATTCAAATAACTCTCAAAATAATTTAATAAAACCTAAAGAAATTATTTCCTAAAATTCCTAAATAAATTTTATATAAAATTTGAAAATTCCTAAATAAATTTTATATATTTATATTTATTTTTTTAATTACTTTATTATTATTAATCAAATTAAAAATATTACTATTATTATTAATTTGATTATTAAACTTATTTAAATAGAATTTTAAATGAATCGAGATATATATATATCCGCGCCGCGACCGTTTGTGAAATGATATTGGAACTGGAACGGTAGAGTCCGCAACGATCACCGCGATCGTTCTTGCGAACCATGACATTAGTCTCTTTCTCTTTCTCCCCCCTCCCGTTTCTAGTGGTTAATTTTTATTTTTATTTTATTTCCATTCCACCGCTGTGGGGATTTAAACCTGTGAATCAGAGATAGTAGAGAACTTTGAAATTGATATTTTGGTTTTATTGATGTTAATGTAAACCGCATAATTTAAAAGTTCTTGGTTTCAGTTCCTTGTAATACTCAGGTTTAGGCTTTTTCTTTCCTCTTTTTATGCATCCTTTAATATGACATCTGCGACATGGAATAATGATCCTCGCAACCTGTAAATCTTAAGTTCTGATATTGTCAGCGATTGACTACAATGAAAGCTATCCTTTAGATGACTACAATCAAAAAATATTTTAACAGATTCTCAATTACTACTTTAGCTGGTTTTTTCTAGTATCTTAACTAATGGAACACAACTATTTGATTAACTTGGTTATTTCCATCCAAAATTTTGTCTCCTGCATTTACTGAAATTGGCAACATTCTTAGCATCTCCTCTGGTCTTGTTATTTCTATTTATCTGGTGAACACTCTTGAATAATTTAGTTTCATTTTGAATTTCTAAAATAGGTTATCATTTGATACCTCTTGTCTTAGTTACCCTTGGGCTGTTGACAATGATAAAAAAAAACGAGAGAAAGCATGGCATTAGGCGCTTCCAATTAACTTGCTTGATTCTGAAGTGTTTTTTTTTCACTGAAATTAACCTGATTAAATGCTTGCATGATAGGGGAGCAGATAACCACAAATTTTCTGATCAATGCCAGTGTGACTCTTTTGTAACTGAACTTTTAGTTGTGCACATGTAGTGTGCAAATCATAGCTTTAGATAGTCATATCCCACTAGCCTCTACTGAGAAATGATGTCTATAAATGCAGCCCAGGATATAACACAAGTCTGGAGAATAGTATTTGTACCTTCTCGAGATCATATGGACTTGTGCAAGTGCATGAATCACCCTTGCCATATTCTTGCAAGCATAATTGAGCCTAACTGCTAGTATTGGCTGTTTAATATTATGCAACTGACGAGAACAAAAGGGAAACTTTACTATTTACTTCCTCTATGACAAGTGACGGTGATGATTATTTTTTCCTTCATGATGGAAGAGAGTAGTATTAAAGTTTTTCTGTCACGTGGAATGTTTCAGATCTGAATACTGTGATGTCTCTTCACTTATTACTTAATTTTTTCATGTTAAAAGTCTTGAACAATAAACCTTGCATGTACTTTCTATGTGCATATCATTTACTCTAGCACCCTTGGTATAAAGCAATTCTCCTCTGTTTACTAAAGAAAATGATAGTTTCAGGCATTCGAGACTGATTACTTTTTCTTTATGACCAGGTTCCAAGTAAAAAAGAAGCAATTTTTCCACAACTTCATGACTATAATATTGTTTGGTGCAGTTGGGACATTAATATCCTTTTTCATAATTTCCATCGGTAAGTTATTTGAGATCAGTTGCATTGTTCTGTTTTACTATGGACAAACTTGTGATTGTTTTGACAAACTATTTTTTGGGCGATCAAACTCGATGTGCTTTTGTCTGTTTATTTAACTTTGGGTCCTTATCACACTCGTTGATTCTGGACGCAGGGGCAATTGCATCATTCAGAAAAATGGATATCATCTCATTAGAAATCAGAGATTTTCTTGGTGAATTTCTCTATTACCCTTCTCTTGTTGTTTGCTACATTACTTAGATATATTTGGTTATCTGCAATAAGTTTAGTTCCATTTGTCAGTATGCTTTTATTCATGCAGCAATAGCAGCAATCTTTTCTGCGACCGATTCTGTTTGTACATTGCAGGTCTTGAATAAATTAACAGCAATTTGTTCATTGTATGTACCTTTTAAAAATAAAGATTAATGGTACTCATAATACTGTTTCTTCCAAGACAGGTTCTTAATCAGGATGAAACCCCCTTGTTGTACAGCTTAGTATTTGGCGAAGGTGTGGTTAATGATGCCACATCAGTTGTACTTTTCAATGCAATTCAGAATTTTGATTATGCGCATATGGATGCCAATATTATCTTAAAGTTGTTGGCAAATTTTGGACACTTATTTTTCTCCAGCACCCTCCTTGGAGCATTTGTGAGTTTTGTTTTCTCATGCTATTTGACTTAGTATCATGCCTTGATTTACTAATGTTTTTTAATACAAATTTTATGATGATATATTTACTCTGTTAATTTCAGGGTGGATTGCTAAGTGCATACATCATTAAAAAATTGTACATTGGCAGGTCTGTTGAAATTTGATAGATTTTGCATGTCTCTCTAATTTTGATTACAAATTTTGCAACTGATGAATTTTTTGGGTGAAACTGATTCCTTCAACTTTCAAATCTTCCGTTTGAGTGTCTTTGTTCCACTTCTTAGGCACTCTACTGATCGTGAAGTTGCACTTATGATACTCATGGCATACCTTTCCTATATGCTGGCAGAAGTGAGATTCTTGTTTAATTGTGCTGAAGGAGTCAGAGAATCTACACATTTCAAATTAGGATTTGAGTTGCTATGTACTAAGCCATTTGTTCTATTTTTCAGTTGTTAAGTTTAAGTGGCATTCTCACAGTCTTTTTCTGTGGGATAGTAATGTCTCATTATACCTGGCACAACGTGACAGAGAGCTCAAGGGTTACCACCAAGTATGTATTGTTGGCTACTTAATGCATTATCGATTGACTAGCTGCATCTACATGATCATGAATTTTCTATTTGATTTTTCTTTCTCCATTGCTTTTTCCTTACCACTTGCTTTGATTCCAGGCATACATTTGCCACATTGTCATTCATTTCGGAGACATTCCTCTTCCTGTATGTAGGAATGGATGCAATGGATATTGAGAAATGGAAGTTCGTTAGTGACAGGTACGCTGCAGTACACCTCCTGGTCAGTCTCTTTTCATTTTTGCTGTTTAGTTTGTGATGGAACAACTTTATGCACCCAAAGTTCTCTCTTTTGAAGTTTGTTTGAGCATAATCTCTTATCTACCTTCTAGATTAACAAACAGTTTCTAATCAATGGTTTATTGGTGGATTAGTGATTTATTTATTTGGGTTCTTTGCATCTTGCAGTCTGTAAGCAACTATTTAAGGGTAAACGTTTGCTTTTTTACTCCAGTATACCATATCTTATAGCTAATTGTTATGAAAAGATTAGCATGTCGGTTGGCATTTATTGCGCACTCTTTCTTAGATCTTTATTTTATAAAGGTTGCCTTTGTCACTTGTCTGACGGCTTTGGGTACTTAGTATGTATATATATGCATTATCAATTAATTTATTTTATTATTTTCTGCAGCCCTGGAAAATCAATTGCTATTAGCTCGATTCTTCTTGGCTTAGTTTTAGTTGGCAGAGCTGCTTTTATTTTTCCACTCTCATTCCTGTCCAACTTAACAAAGAAGTCTCCAGACGAAAGAATTCTATTCAAGCAACAAGTCAGTGCATAAAATTCATATTCAATGTTTTTTTTCTCCTTTTGGTTCTATTTAGCAGCTGGTGCTATCTGTTTGACAGATTACAATATGGTGGGCAGGTCTCATGCGAGGTGCTGTGTCTATAGCACTTGCTTACAATCAGGTTAGCTCTGGTTTGTTCGCAGTCCTTGCTCTTGTTGGCAGTTACTTGAGATTTCAAGCTTCAACTCTCAGATATTCAATTTCTAAGTTGCACTCACATTTATACCAATTGAAAAACAAAGAAAATGTAAGATCTCCTGGTGGTTGACTAGAAAATGCACCTACATTGTGATTCTAAATCATCTTAAAACATGATCTAAAAAGATACTAAAACAAAAGAAAGGATCCAGATCTCACCATGAGAGTGAATGCTGAATCTTTTCTCCTTTCTAAAAGCTAAGGCTAAAACTGCTTTCCATAATCTTTAGGTATTTCAAATAGTTTATTGGTACAATTTATATGGTTGTGCCCTTACCTTCCAAAAAATCGACAGCCACCATTCTTGCATTTGTTTGCAGTCTATTTTAGGAGCCATCTTCGTTTAATAACATGCTCAGCCTTTTGCATTAGAAGAAATCATAAGATCCATCAGAGATTCTGAAGTCATAGGTTGCCTCTTACTTCTGGTGAATGGTGACAACCCTGAGGTATTTCCTAGTGATATTCATAAGCTTAGCATTAAACATGAGTTGCTCTAAATACTTCTCATTTGCTAGACCGCTTGCGCATCTAACTTTCCACAATCTTTGCTCTTAAAGGATATTAAGTGGGCATTTGTTTATGTACTTGTGGATCATGAAATAGTCATGCTACTAGATATCCAAAAAGCCACCAAAACAAAGGTCTCAGGCAAAGAGATTGATCTCACCATCCTGCCTGTTATTGTTATTTGCTTGGAAAGCAGTATACTCTGTTGCATACATGTACCTTCAGATTAACCAAATCTATTCATGACTATAAACTTTATGTTCCTGAATAATCTTGAGTTTCTTATGTTGTGGTTCAATTGTAGAGGTTTAATCATGATCTTTGTATCTGATTAGTCTCCATCTCTTACCTATAAATTTCATGCTTGTTCTTATCCTTTGTATTAGACAAGTTGAATCTATTCATCTTGAGAATGCATATCCATTTGTCTTCATAATTCCTTATCTTATTAAATTTGTAGTTTGCAAGATCTGGCCACACACAACTACGAGGGAATGCATTTATGATCACCAGCACAATTACAGTTGTTCTCTTCAGCACTGTGGTAAATAGCTGCTCCCACCAAAATGTCCTCTACATTATTGATGCCTCTTCTTCAAATTTAAATGTGTTTCAAACAATGATAATCATTTTTCGTTTTCTGATCAACTATTACAAACTCTAGCATATCAACGACAATGATCCATCTATTTCATTGTTATTGCCATCGTTATCAAAACCATGTTTTCCTAAACTAAAATGAGTTATCTGTGTGCTTTTATTTTACTCGAATAGTGTGAGACCCCGGTACATTATCTTCAAATTCAGTTGATGTGTGTACTTGGAAAATTAGATCACAGAAAGTTATACCCAGACAAGCCTGTCTAAAATGATAAAATCATCTTCTCAATTATCCTTTTCCAAGGACGCATAGAAATCTATTTTAGCATTATCTATTGCTTTGAAAATTCACAACATTCACTTTTCTCTTGTTTTTTTTTAACTTGTACATGAATATCAAAACGCTCGGATGACTTTGCTTTGGTGTCTTAGGTTTTTGGATTGATGACAAAACCTCTTGTGAGGTTCTTATTGCCTAACAATTCAAAGCACACGATGAGCATGTCTTCGGAACCGTCAACACCGAAGTCTCTGTGTGTGTCATTGCTATACAATTTGCAGGGAACAGAGGCTGAAGCCGAAGCAGAATCCGTACACCGTGGACCTGGCCTCCGGATGCTCCTAAGTAAACCTTCTCATACAGTTCATCACTACTGGCGCAAGTTTGACAATGCTTTCATGCGGCCAATGTTTGGTGGTCGAGGTTTTGTTCCCTTTTTCCCTGCTTCACCTCCTGATGAGGGCCTTCAAGGGTTACCATAAGCTAACAAAGAGCATATGACAGTTCTTGACCTTGACCTCACCATTGATCAGTTCTTGTTGGCCATTCTAGCGGCAGATCAATGTGTGAAACATGCAAATGTTGTCACCTAGATACTTGGTGAGCATTCTGTAATTTTTGTTTATATATACATAAATATATATTTCTTTTGAAATTACACGGTGCATTTTAAAGTCCAAGGTTTAGAGTGTTCAGGCTCACCTGTTGTATCTGCAATCCTTTAGGAATTGACTCTTGTATGCAAACATAATATTATGAAGAATGACAGGCTTGCCTATACTTCATTGTGGTTATCTCATCTGATGTTGTAAGAATTTTGCATACATACATACAGATGAAACTTGTGTCGGCAGTTCTTCATTTCTTCGGGTTCTAAGTTGGAGGATGACTCTAAAAATGTGCGATAAAAATGATTACTCAAGATGGATGAGGGTCTGAAGCTTCTTGCAGTCATAGGCAATCTGTTGATTTAGTAGGTTGAAGAACATCTGTGTTTTAAGAACTCGAGCTGAAAAATAACTTTGGCATTTGAAAGTATAACAACACAGATCTAGTAGGTTGTATTGTACACAGATTGCCACAAGATAATCCTTTTAACATATATGAAGATCACCCCACTCAAGTTCAATAAACTTAATTAGACAAAATGATAACAACCAAACAATTTGCTAGTACAAAAGTTCAATAGTCACAAAGGCATAAAGATAATATTGCAGGTCAAACTATCAGAAGTAAATTCCTGGTAACTTTGAACCCTATAGAAACAATCTCATCATGCCATATGATCATCATTAAGCTAAGTTGGTCAAAACCTTTTCAGCTATCTATAAAATTCTAATGAGATAATGCTAAATCCCTCCAACCAATGTCATGTGGATGGATTTTCCGGCATAGGAATATGCACGCCAGGCCTGGATTCCCATCCTCTCTTCTTTCTGTAAGATTCAATTGTTTCTAATCTTACTCTTTCATGAAAAGCATCAAGAGGTCCTTTTGTGGATCTCTGGGGAAAAAAAAGAGAAAACAGAACAACAGCATATTGCATCAGCTCTTTCAGGTCTCAGTCAAATGCAAAGCATAAGTTAGCATTGAACTCAAAATTCAAAATTCTACCTTAGGAACAGATAATTTAGGCGGAGCTTGAACAACTTCACCAAACACTATCTCGTCACGACCAGGAAAGTCCCGGACATCATCAATTTTGGGCCTTTTGTTTTTCTTCTTCTTTGCCTCTAAATACCTTAGGATCAAAGAAAAAGGCACATATGAACATTGAAAAGTTTTTTAAAATGAAATCTTAGGAAAGATATAGCTCCCAAGAAACCAATATGTACAGGGAATTTAAAAATGATCCCATTCTCTTCTAAGATAATGGATTCATCCAGATTTAATGAAACTTAAGCAGTAACTTACTCTTTGCGTTTTTTCTTCCTTGAGAGACCAGCAACTTGATCCATGTTCACAAAGCGTAGGTCCTTAGGCACCTTTCTTTTTTGTTTCCCCTTTCCCTCACCATTTAAGAATTGAGTTTTAATTGCATCATCATTATTTAAACGGTCTTCCTTTATTGCCGGGATGCCATCTTTGTTTTCAGAACTTGTTGTAGATGAAGACTCATTTTTGTTCAATTTCTGTAATTACAATATCAATTAAATTTAATAAGCAATCAACCAAACTAGGCAACTAAAGTACAAAAGTTATTGCAGGAACTGCATGAACACAATGAAATAATTCTATGGGTTATAAAGATGAATTAGAAATTGACTAGGATTTGAAAAGGGCGATTTAATTTGCAGAAGTATCTCATACAGAAATAATAATTTGAACTTGAAGATAAGAATTCGTGAGTGCATTGGATTTTGAAGGAACCATTTCATTGAATCCAATATTCATGAAGAGTCAGACCATAATTAGCTATATTGGATACTGGAACACATGTTAAAAGACATAATAAAGAAAGGTGGAAGGAAAACAAAGAAACTTGGCTCCTTTTAGTCTAACATTGCGTTTCAAATTGATACATAAAACTTCTTAAGATTAAATATTTAGACATCGCCACCTACTACCTTGGTATGCATTTGACTCCCTCTTGAACTTCAAGATGATATTGAAGTCAATCTCTGTCCACTAACAATATTGGGTACAATCCTTAATTTACCTAGTAGGCGATCCAGGAGGAAGGTCGTCTACCTCTAAAATTAGTCGGGCGAATTCCCGGACACCTAGATTAGCATTTTTTATTTCACAAAAAGACATCCTATAGTAGGTAAAAAGAATGAAGAAGACGAAAAACTTCATTCCTCTAGTCTCACATTGCTAAGTGAGACTCCTTACACACATGCTTAACTATAAATGGGATATCAATAGGTCTTTCACCTAAGTTGTATTAGCATTTTTTGTTGGATTGGACTCCTCTTGGAAGTAAGATGGTATTGTTAGCCTCTCTAATGATGTTGGACTCGATATGTTAACATCATGTTAAAAGAGGCAAAGCCAAAAAACTAGAGTTCTCTACTCCTTTACCACCTCCACCGCGTTGCAAATTGAGGCTTCTTAAGGATGCTTAAATATCATGCAGTCATACATCTAAAGTGCTTCAGTATTTTCACTTAAATATCAATGGTCTTTACTAGCATACTAATAGCAACGTACAAAAACACATCATTTGCCTAGGCTTCGATAATCAGGCATTATATATATATATATATATATATATATATATATATATAATCAGGCATCATTTGCCTAGGCTTTGATAAAATCTTACATCAAATGCAAAGAAATGTTAAAATTGAAGCAAAAATAAAACAAAGACTTAATGTAATTGTTTATTATGCTTACCTTGTTCTTCTCAGAGACGCACTCGCTTACTGGCTTTCTCTTTTGGCCTCCGCTGCCTTTGGACGTTGGTGCGTGCCCTAAAAAATTAAAAATGCTCAAAACATCAACAAGAAAGGGAAAATATGGAAGAACTAGTGAACTGCACGTGGGGTATTTGTGAAAACTGCTGCTACCTTGCTTGACTGCAGAGAAGTTCTCGTTCCTGAGCTCCATGATTTTGCGGAGCTTGAAGGGAATAACATCCAACTCTTTCAGGCTGGGAGGAGGAGGGAGCCGCGTTTCACCACCGTGAGCGGCTCTGTAATTCTTCTCCCTCCGTCGCTGCCCCTTTCCGCCCATTGCTGCTGCCGCCAGCCGCCTGCCGCCTGCCGCCTGCCGGATGCCGCGCCGCAATCAAAAATAAGGCTCAGGGTCGATCAGGGGCTCATGCCGTAGGTAATTTTCAAAATGCCCTTGTCTACGGTTTAACTAATTTATATAAAAGTCCTTTAAAATTTTATTAAATGCTAAACTTAAGGGCACAATTAAATCAATCAACCTAATGTATACAAATATTAAGAATTTAGCTTTAGGGTGTAATTGTTGAGTGATAATATTACGGATAAAAAAAATTTATATTGAAAAAATAGTTAAGATTTGTATGAAGTTTGTGTACCAAGGTCTTAACATAGCAAACCCTATATATATATATATATATATATATATATATATATATATATATATATATATATATATATATATATATATATATAAATTTTATTTTAATGACCTTACCGCGTGAACTCGTGCAGACCAAGTATATTTATTTATTTTTTACATTATTTTTTAAGCTTGTGATTACGTAGATTGTACCTATAGGATGCGTTTGATAGGGGGTAATTCATCCTGTAATGTAATCAAGATTACATTACAAGTTGGATTCCTTTGTTTGGAATAATTTTAAAATTGTAATGTAATGGAATCTCGATTACAAAAGTGGCTCAAGATTTGTAATCTTGATTACAAAACAAAAACGATGTAATCCGATTACATTACAGCTTGTAAAGTCGTCGGCTGGGCGACGGCGGTCGCCGGTCGGCCGCCGGCAGCCGGCCAGTCACCGGCCGACCGTCGACCACCGACCACCGACCGGCCGGTCGTCAGTCGCCGGCCGGTCGCCGACTGCCGATCGTCGGCCGTTCGCCAGTCGCCGGCTGACCGGCGACTGGCGGCAGTCGCCGGCTGATCGGCGACTGGCGGCAGTCGCCGGCTGATCGGCGACCAGTGGCGGTCGCCGGCCGACCGGCGGCGGTCGCCAGCAGTCGCCAACCATGATCGTCGGTCGTCGTTGTCGGTCGTCAGCCGTCAATCTTTGATTATATTACAGGATGGATTACCCTTCACCAAACGCAGCCTATGGTTATCAAAGATTACATACAACTCGTTACCAAACATAGTAATGTAATATTGATTACATTACATTACAAACTTGATTACATTACAGACTTGATTACATTACCCTTACCAAACGCAGTCATAGAGTTTAGTGGTTAGGTTATAGTGTTAAGTATAAAAAAAATTCAAATTGAAAAAATAGTTAGGTTTATACGAAATTTGTACGATAAGATCCTTAATATAACAAACCCCATATATATACAAAAATTTTATACTAAGGACCTTACCACGATGATTCGTGTGGACCAAGTGTATTTATTTTTTCTTATTTTTTGCTTTATTTTTTTTAAGCTTGTGATTACGCCGTTTAAGATTTTGCCTTTAAGGTTTAGTGGTTGGGTTATAGTGTTAAGTATAAAAAAATTCTAACCGAAAAATGGTTAAGGTATATACGGAGTTTACCTTTAGGATTTAGTGGTTGGGTTATAGTTCGATTTGGATAATCTCTTCCAGCTGACTAATCTAGCAAATAATCAGTCGACCTCACAAAAATTTTTCATATATCATTAAGATAAATCAAAAAAGTATAGATGAACCCTAGAAGACGACCAAACTAGAGGTGACAATTAGTTTAAGCCAAATCGACCGAACCGATTAAATCAAATACCGAACCGATCGAACTTTTTCCAAACCAACCAAACCGACTGAACTTCCCAAAAGGTATCGAACCGAAAACATTGGTTAATTCAGTTTTCTACCAAAATAACAGAATTTTTCGATTTGATTTGGTTTGGTTCCGGTTGTGTTTGATTAGATTTCGATTTAGTTCGGTTCAACTCATAATATGGATTTAGTTTAGTTTTAATTTGGTTCGGTTCAACTTAGTATCGATTTGGTTTAGTTTCGGTTTCGGTTTGATTTCAGTTCGGTTCAACTCATAATATAAATTTAATCAGTTTAACCGCATTTTGATTTTCAAAATCAAAATCAAACCGATTAAATCAATATAACTGATATTTTCAGAAGAAAAAAAATCGAACTTCAAAATTAATCGAACAGAAGTTCAGTCGGTTATTCTGGTTTAACCGAACGTTTACTCACCCGTAGGCCTAGCATCTTAAGTACTAATTCCCTATTCTTTGTGACAAAAGACGATTCTCTCACCCCAGCATCCCACTAACCTGTTTCATGACTAGCACGGTGGAGATAAATCATGGAGACTACTAACATGATGTTGTGGCTAATTTTTCACGCGCTAGCTACAACATCTAGGATAGTAATCTATTAGCTCCCGTGATTTACCTCTTTCGTATTGGCCCTGGGACGGGTTGGCAGGAGCGTTAGAGGCGAGTGAATCGCCTTTTTGCCACTGGATGTTGTGGCTAACACGTGGGAAAGACGGATACATTGGCTTTGTCCGATTTTAACTCTCAGACTTCAAGATGATAATACTATATACGCTAACCATCAATCCATCCGATGGAAATATTATTCTTGCATTTTAGGCTGGATATAATTCACCTCAAAATTACTTTAAAATTATTAGGTTGCATCTGACCAATTACTACAAGGAAGCTTAATACAAGAACCAAGAACCAGTTTGAGACCATAAATCGATTATAATAAAAAAAAATTAACGAAATTTTTTCAATCTTGGACGATCAATCCGACCCCATAAAAAATTTCACCGACTATCAAGGCATATCAAAAAGTGCTCACGACGAACGATCTAGAAGTCCAACATCCTAGATTCACGTCCCATTTAGAAGAAAAATTTCTACAAAATAAATTATAACTGAAATCGAATCACGGATACTTGAAATAATAATTAATTATCTTTCTCTTGCACCATAACCTCAGAGACTCATAAATTGGTTACAATAGCTAACATGGAGACTTGTCATGATCAGATCTTCCTTCTTGGAACTCTTAATTTCTCAAAACAAGCTACAGAGTATTCTACAAAAGTAAACTTGACTAACCAAGACAAAAAATAATGTTACAGAAGTTCCCATTACGACAGTGACAAACTGATCGACTAACCAATTTGGATCATCCCAGATAGGTAACCTATACCATAATCTATACTCTAGGAATACCCTTCAATAATTTGGATGATTGCAGAACAAGTATAATTTGTTAATTCAAACAACTTAAGCAGCCAAGGAATGAACTTGGCCTGAAGTAAGATGTCAACTTTCAAACTTAATGCAACCTCTGCTTCTTATTTGTTTCTGCATGATTATCAAGTAAAACAAGGTCATCCTCATCATTGTCGTCTTCAACATCTTGAGGACTTTTTGAGTTATTTAGTTTTCTCTTCATCCCAGACACTTCTGTAGCTACTTTAATCCCTTCAGATTCTGTTGATCCCACTGCTACTTGGTGGTCGGTTGGTGTGCTCTGACCGTTGCTTATAGCCCGATCTGTCCATCCTAACAGAACCATCCCGTCTGGCTCTTTCTCCTCATCAAAGTCATCCCTGCATAATTGGAAAACAGTAGTCCATGAGTAGCTACTGCAAAGCACAAATTATCCAAATTCTAGTAGAAGGGCAGGAGCAAAATGTAGTACAGCGAGAACACTGAGGCGACACACTAGAAATTTGAATTAACACAAAAAGGAACAAAGGTGAAGATAATTCTAAGCATGTAAAAAGGAATACATCACTCTACAACAACTTAGAAGCACATGAGCAACAAGAGATGTAAAGCCTTCAACTAAGTCCCACTGCATGCACCGGGATCCATCCGACCAAGGTAAAATCATATTCAACTGGATCAACAGACTTTCTCATTTATGACTTGGCACTTGAAAAGCTAGAATGCCACACACTCCATTTGTCAAATTCTAAGACTGTCATCTATTCAGACCCTTATGTCGTGCTCGTACTTGAAGATTTTATAGATCACACAGCACTACAGCAAGGAGTTCATTTCGGAGATAATGTAATAATGCTCACCAGGATTAAAAGCATTTGGCGGTTGTATTGTTTGTCGGAAGCTCTGATGCCGCTTATCACATGAAGTATGAATATTATGCTCACATTGATTTCTTGTAATGTCAACTACCTTTTAAAAAATCAATGTCTTCCATACAACAAAATTGATGGGGTATATATGGTAAATATTGCGTATACTTTGGCAAGTATTGGCTTGTTTGAATAGTAGGTATTGATCTAGTAAAGGGGACAGAATGCACAAGTTTGCAACACAGACTGCTGATTGCAAATGATATATACGTGTGTGTCTACACACACACACACACACACATATTTTCGATGATTTGACATGCAAGAAAATCAAGAAAAAGGCTACTGTACTATAACATGGAATAATAAACAAACAGAAGCCACCAATGTAATATAGTAGCAAAAACAAAAGAACTCTGGGGAGACAGGAATAAGGGGAAGCATGCCAGGTAATAAGGGTAAGGCGGCAAGTAACAAATGGGGACCTGTGTTTAATGTTTAAATGGCATTTTAACTCCTGCTGAAAATCCTCAACTGTGAGAATGGTGCCACTTGTAACTGGTGCAGGGAGATCTGCTAAGATCTGCAATAAAATGGTGGCACAATGAAATTGTAGACACTATGTTGAAAGACAAATAGTGTAAAAAATATGTGGCAGAAAACATGAAACAAATGACAACCTTATCAAGGTTTAAGGCATAGTTAGCAGCAACATCTTCCTCCAGATCATCACCCACCTCATAGATAAGGGTCGTACCTTGCATTACTATAGGGAGATTCATGCCCAATTTATTTTTTATTATTTTTTCAATGACATCTCTCAGCGTTGAGGTTCGAGTGTTGACCACAAGAAGCAAGGGTGTCTATATACAGTATCACAATGAACCCACTTAAGAAAACACAGAAACAACAAATATGAAATGTGCTAGTAACTAATGGATCAAAAGGTTCACCTCAGAACAGACATAACAAGATTTGTTGGCCTCATATGGCTCGACTGGCATCAGAAGCATCTTTCTAGATGGATGCTCGAGACAATAGGTCATCCTGAATGGTAAAGAAAACGTTACGATTTGAATGAGAATTATTATAGATTTCACTAAATTTAGTTTGACAAAATAACAAAGAACAAAATTTTGAATGATATGTGAATGGCAAAATTTATAAAAACCAAGTTCTCAATGCACAAGGTTTCTGCTAAATAACTAATCACCTAGATTTTTTTTTTCTAAAGAAATTGAAGAAGAAAGAAATCTTATCATGAATCAGTTCTTTTAACACTCTCTTTTACACAGTGCATTGTTAATGATAAAATTACTAAGATGCATGTGGTGCTTAAAGTGCCATTTGTCAACAACTAAAACAAGAAGAGGTACAAAGCCCAAGGGAAAACCTAGTTCTTCAAGGGCCTAGTGATTTTTATATCATTATTTTGAAATAGAAAAACCATGAGTCTCAATATGTAGTCACCAGGAACTTAGAATTTGAGTCCCTGGAAAAGGTTGATGAAGATGTGCTTTGCAGGTAAAAGAAAGTTATGTTGGAAAAGGTTCATTGGAACATACCTACAATTCTGAAAATCAGCTTGAAGCACCTTGATTGCTTCAATCACTATCAATCCAGCAATAATAGCATTAGTTGTTGCAACAGCATGCACGATGTTGCCAGCAATTCCCTTAGCATCAAAAAGGCTATGTAAAGGAATCCCAAAGGAAGACGCCCTAATATTAGCAGCAGCAGTAACAAATTCTACAGCCAATTGATCATCTTTGTCAAAAGTAAGGTTCCCAATGTCCTGAAATAAAACAGATAAAACTTTAGTATGAAAATCAGAAAAATACAACTCAAGATAATATATTGACAAGAAAAAAGAAAAGCACCTTCTCTCGCTTCTCAAGAAATAATTGTAATGCTTTCAAGAAAACTCTTGAATTTTCAGCAAGATTCCAAACCTCCTGTGGATTACTCAGACCAAGAAATGGCATAACAGATAATGATAAATCATCAGTCGAGCAGTTACTTTCAAGGATACCATTGTGTAGGATGTCTTTTTCAGGCAACACGTCTCTAAGAAAGGTTGGTTTAGGCTGGCTTCTATTCTTCCATGTTTCTTCATTAGCCAAAGCAGCTTGAATGTTATATCCAAAAACATAGTCATAGATCTTTCTGCTGTACTTCTCAGGATCCTCATCTGAGCCTCGCTCAATTATATTGTCAGTAGGTTTCACCGAATCAGAAGCATCGTTACTAGGTACAAAGAGATCATTCTCCTGATTTTTATCACCAAACAATTTTGTGAAAAGCAAGTCCTTTGCCCAAACTACACAATGAACAAACTGTAGCAAATAAAACAAACCAATAGAAGGCATAAGTCATTGGCCATGAAATAAGAAAACGAAACAAGAAAAAACAAGTTGGATCTGTCATCAAACAAAATTTATATGCATAAAATGTTGAAGAACTGAAAATCGTAAAAGCAAATAAATTAATGATATTTATTAAGAAGGCATTCTTTAAAAGTTGTGAGATTAAACTCCATGTAATATTTAGAGATTTTAATTTTTAAATAACTCTTAGTTACACTGAATACGAATTTTGTTGATCTCTCTTTCCTCCTTGTGCATTCAACTCTAAGTGATTCATATTTGAACATATACATACCATTTTAACACATTTCCTTTTATTTTATCATCGTTGAAGTTGCACTTAAATGCTCCTAGTCAATAGTATTTTACTTAAGAAAAAAATTATAGCAAGCACAAATATCCATCTTAACATTGTTGTGTATGCAATACCAACATTGGATACAGAGGAAAGAGGGGAAAAGGGTGAAACAAAAGTGACAGAAAACCTTATTAGAAATGGTAGAGGGAAATTTTGCTTCCTACATTCAAACAGAAAGTTATTGCCATTATATAAATGCAAACGGCGTCTAGTCCAATAAATTTGAATAACTGCCCATTTAAACTGAAAGAATAAGTTGTTTTTAAAGGGTCCATCTAGATATTTATGGTATAACAAGCCAGATCTATTCTAACGCCATCATGCATCATGATCAAGCTGGATTAGATGTACATTGTGAACTAATCACGAGAGAAAGCAGCACAACAGATAAGAATAATAGCATCACAGAAGAATAAGCAAAGAGATAGCAAATGACAAGTTAGAAGTCATGATACCAAGTTGAGTTGTAAATGGATGACCATCTATGCCAAAAGCCTAAGTTGTTTCAACGGACCCAATTTCTAATGGATTCTTGTAGCAAGATTGAGCATGCCTAACTTATTCAAAGAGATCTTTAATGTGGTATTAGCTTTAAAAAAGATACAATTGCATGAAAAGCACAAGGCAAACTGTGCAAAGCCAAAAATTAAAGAGAAAGATATTTCATGTCAAAGAAAATGCTGAGATAACACTTGGTGATCATGCTAATCACCAAAAAGTATTAGGAAAAAATAATACATGTTTATGATGATAGTGATAGCCATTTACATAAACATGCACGCGCGCGCACCAAAAATGAAAAGGAGAGAGAGTGAAAGCTTTAACCTTTGATGGTGTGCTGGTGATTGTGCAAACAGGATAGGTTTTTCGGGTCGGTTTTGGTTCACACTCATAGCATTCAGTTCTACCCTTAATATGGACAGTAACCTGAAGATCATGGAAAATATATACACATGTATCAAACGAAGTGGTGAAGATTAAGAGACAAGCTCATCTTAAACAATGCAATTTGTATCGATGATTTCCAAGTAGAATAATAATAGTAAATTACATCTGCACCTTCAATCAAAAATAGAATGAAGGGTTACAATAAATGCAAAAAGATAAAGTTAAAAAGTGTCAAAGTTGATTGGCTATCTGCATATTTATATCCATAGTGAAAAAAAAAAGAAATTTTCCGGAATCAAGCTTTTCAAAGGTAGATTAGGTAGGTTGGTGAAGTGAGGAAAAAACAAACAAAAAAATTTTTATTTTGTGAAGTGGTAGTCAAGGTTGTTCACTCACATAAATTATGCATAAACATTTAGTATCAAACTTTCTGAAAATATACATGCAAAAGACAAGCAGGCATGATGAAACAAGATAATTTGTTCTCAAATTATAATAATTGACTTGGCCAAATTCAGAAACATCCAAAATAGCCATGCCATTGAAAATAAAGAATAAAAATGGAAGTGAAACAAATCCTAGGAATAAAGAACATTTTTTGTGCTAATGATGGCTACATGTTACTAGAGTAATAAGAGTTCATTGAGCCATGCATCTCAAAACAGTAGGGCCTAATACATTAAAGGTCCAAGAGATATGTTAAAATGATGAGGCCGTAGAGAAGACAGCATCATCTAAATGTTATGTTAGAGAAATTAAGAGATAGCATTTGCTCAAAACTCAGAGTTGATATGATCTAGGTGCCTGCTAAAACATTTAATCTTGAACAACATGTAGCCACATAAATGTTATGCAGTACATGTAACCACATACATAGTCCAATTTCCAGTAATGAATAAGGATAGTGTGAAGTTGAGGTCTGTGGAAACTGATTTTGTAACACCCTTCAAAAGTTATCTTTTTATTTAGTTTTCAGTGCAATTCCCAATACTATATAGCAAGTCTGTGCTGAAAGGTTCCTTGTCTATTAAATATTAATATCTTTTACAGTTAGTACGCTAAACCAACAACCAAGTAAAGCAAGCATGAGACATTAGGTCCTGCAAATAGTTTATAATAATCTTCAAATAGAGAATATATTAGGAAAAGTAAATTCTATAATTATACACCAAAACTCTAAATGAACAATTGCCAACAGACATTAAGTCTACCTGTCCCAAAAAGCCTGTTGTTCCACTTTCAACCAATGGGACTTCAGCAGCAAGGCAAAGACGGTTAACATGTCGTCTAGCATCCAGGTTATCCAGACCATTCAATACAACATTAAATTGCTTAAAAAATTCTACATTGAAGTCAGGATCCTTAACATTTGCATGGTAAGGTGTTATCTTTATTTGAGGTACAAATTTCAAGACCGCATCTCGAGCAACCTGATATAAACAAAAATATTCTCGAAGGATTCAAAATCACAAGTAATGAAAGCATCAGTATTAGATTCAAAAGAACAGTTCACATACTTTGGCCTTCGACTGACCTACATGACTTTGTCGAAATAAGAATTGTCTATTCAAGTTACTGACTTCTATAGTGTCCATGTCAATCTGTGGAAACCAAACAAAAATAAGATGCACAATAATAGCTAATATAAGAATATATAGCAGGAAGAAATATTATAAGATTGCAACTCCAAAGAAATGAAAAATTGATTAGATACTTAAAAGTTCTAAACAATATCACAAATACTATAATACTTTTTGTAAGATAGCTACCTAGGGAAAAAGATGAAAATAGGTATTTGGAATGATCGAAGTCAATTGACATAGAGTAAATCCATGATCGAAGCTAGGATCATGTTTTATGATGTTTAACCAGAAACTTAAACTTGACTGAGGCAACAAAGAAAGGTCGGCAAATGGGATCGTATGCCTCAGTTGGCTACCTCATTTTGAGGTTGTGAGCCTCCATTGGGTCTCACGTAGAAGCAAACAGACCCTATCCATATCAATTTTTGATTGCATTATCTCCAACAATTAACCCCAAGTCTCTTATATTTTCCTTTCAAAAAAGATTTCAAATGATCATATCATTCTATTTCATTGAAGAAGGGGTCTCAAGCAATACATACAACAGAACAAGGAGTTTCAAAAACATAGCTACAGAAAGACCCTACTGAGCACCATCTCCAGAAAGTGCTAATTGAATGCATAATAGAAATAGGTAAGATGGCAGCTGGCATCTTGTGGAGAACCTTGAAAGCACCTTGTGTAGAACATGAACCCTCCAAAGAAACAGTACCTCCCTCCACTTCCAAAGAAACAAAACCACATCCAGCGACCCTTCAAGGAAGACACCTTATCATATTGAAACTGTGCGGAATTCATATTTAGAATGTTGTTCCTTTTCACTTGATACCTTATCATATTGTGTGAAACCTCATGGGAATTAAATGACTCAGCCAAATCAATGAGTAAATTCTCAAGAACATAGCAAGTTCAACAAGTTGGATAAGAAAAGAAAACAATTTGCGCATGGTAGTAATTACTTCAGTATAAAACATTGTTATTCTCCTCTACTTATTCTGAACATGCGCCTAACAATAACAGCCCTTTCATTATATGTAAATTTTGTCAAAAAATCTCGTTGTAGAAGATCAATGTTTAGCACCCTAAATTCTAGCCTCCAGAAAAAAAGCATCATCATAATGTAAAACAAACTGATGAAACGAGTATTACCTATTTAACAACACTAGCCTGAAACACAAAAAGATTTGTAGACAATATTACCTTTTGCTAAACCCTAATATTTCGCAACCTCAATAACGCATCACATGCAACAATCTCCAAGTGAAATTCGAAGTTAAAAAAAAAACTAAGCTCAAGGCTGGTTGCTTACGATGTGAACATCTTGAAATCCAGAAAGCGCGAGGGTTTTCAGCAATTCGCAACCAATGCCACCAGCGCCTACCATCAGCACCTTTGCACGCTGCAACCATGAAAATAACTCCTCTTAAAATCTGCTTATCTATCAGAATCAGCTATACCAAATAAAGAAAAAAAGAAGAAGAAAGAAATCACAGCAATTGAAGTAAAATAGACTACGAAGGGCACCTTAATCGCCTCCGCCTTCGAATCCGAATCCATGGGAACAGGAAGCGGAGAGCAAAAGCAGCAAGAGAAAGGAAATATTGTCGAATTTCAGAATTTGGGAAGTAAGGACGCTGCTCGCCACGGAGAGGAACTGGAATCCGATGACTCACTGAAAAAATTATTAAAACAGAGAGAGAGGAGAGGGAGAAGGGTTTCTCTTATTTTAAAGAAATCATCGTTATCATGATCGTGGCCGTTGATCGCAGAACAAACGGTGATAATATAGGGGTATTTAAGAAAATAACATAGCCAGATTCTTCCGCCTCCATTTCCGCCGCCGTACGCCGGCGGTTGGAAGAGTTCCCCTCGGTGCGGTGAAAGAGGCGAGAGAGGAAAACGATGGTCGGTGGCAGGCCGAGTGACGGCGACGGCGACGGCGACGTCGATGACCTGACTCGGTTGCAGGTGAAGGAGACGGAATCCGGTACAAACTGATCATCATGGTTTTCAATTGACCAGGTTTGCCCTTGGGCGATTGACCTTCCAGGAATCTTCACTACCTTAACCCTCTGTTTGGATGGATGGTGACTGGAAGTTCATTAATGCAAAAGAAAAAACAAGTGGAGAAAAGAAAACTTCCTTTCATTCTAAATCATATTATAAGAACATAAATTATTTGAAGGGAACATTTTCATAAACTCCCCAATTTGAAACTCATCTTTTTATGTAATCTCCATTTGAAATTTTTTTACATACAATTCCTGATGGAATTGACAAGACAATTTTGTGAGTATTATTGAAAGAAAATTGAGTATAAAAATTAGAAATTTGAGTACGTAAGATTATATCCACCACATCAAGAAACTGTATATTCAAATTTCCTAAATTAGTAATCAATCTCATCAAATCATTAATACTTAAATCTTTACAATATATACTCAGTTTTCACTCTTTTATACTTAATCCATCAGGGAATGAATGCAAAAAAATTTATCAAATAAGGAGTACATGCAAAAATCAATTTGGAATTGAAGAGTTTTCTATAATTTATCGGTAAAGTTGCTTTAAATCCCTAATGGAGAGTCAAACTTTGCATTCACTCCCCACACAAGTTTTTATTTTTTTTGCTCCTAATGGAACTGAGTATAAAAGGGTAAAAATTGAATATACATCAGTGAAAACTGAGTATAAAAAGTGAAACTTGAGTATAAAAGAGTGAAAATTGAGTACAGGGTTATTGATGTGGTGGATGCAAACTGCATACTCAGTTTTCTAACTTTTATATAATTTTCTTCAAATAATACTCACCAAACATCACATCAGGGACTGTATGCAAAGAAATATTTGGTAGGATTGCATGTAAAGTTGACTTGGTAAGTGGGGAGTTTAGGAAAATTTACCCATAATTTATCGTTATTTTATTTTTGACGATAAAAGAGGATAAAAATCCTCATCACTTCCTTCTCAAATAAAAATTACTTTTTTATTATTTATATTTTTCTATCCTCCTTACAAACAGACCATAAAATGATGTCCAACGAGTTTCTGGTTCCATTAACGTTCTTTTTGGGGCTCCGCCATCGTACAATCGCGAAGTGATCTCAATTATTTAAGTTGGATTTACTGTAAGTTTCATTTTGATCCTATTTATTTATTATAAAAGTCGTTTTAATATTTTTATTTTTAACTAATAAATATATCATATAAACTAAGAATTAGGTGGAAAAAATAGTGGGAGAGAAAAGGTGAGGTTGTAGGTAATCTAACATTTTTGCATATTTTATATTATTTTTTTAATTGATTTGGTCTGAAATGGAGGGATGGATTAACTCCTGATGAATCATCTTCTATTGACTTGGATCATTTCAGTTGCTCTTGGATCCGTCTCCTTCAGCCAGGTCGACTTCATGGCTAATCAGATGCACTTATCGAGTGGAGAAGAGATGAACAAATTCTAATGAACCAATTCCTTCCCTACCTCACCGAACACTCTGCTTCTTGACTGAAATAGAACTCTTCCTGCCAATATTGTTACTTAATAAAGGAAAGAGGGTGAACAAGATTTCCTAATAGACTCCCCTTTGTAATCGGCGTGTCTCATTCTTTAATTGATGTCATTACAACTGCTGGCGACGCTATCTAACGTGCATTCTTTTGTAACATGTATCTTTCCTATAATTGTCGCCTGTTTTGATGCTTTCACGCAGCTCCCATACTCGGATGGACAAGATAGCATGATATAGTATTCGGTGGCAAGGCGATTCGCTCGTCCCGAGTGCCCCCGCCAATCCGTCCCAGGGATGTTATAGTTGTTGGTGTAGTTAGCACTAATAATCAAATTCAAAATTTGATGTATGACAAAAGGTTAAAGTTAAATTATGTGTTGTTTAATGTTTGGACTAAATATACAAACCGAAGGATTTGATAGATCTAGAGGATCAGACACTAGGTAGAAGTCCATTAGGTTAAGAGAATCAAATAACTGGCAAGAAGCCCAGATAGGTCAAAGAGGACCAGATATCAGACAGGAAGTCCAGTTAAGTTAGCATGACTAAACAACTGGTTGAAGTCCAGATAAGACATCTGACAAGAAGACATGGTGGGTAAGGAGATCAGATGTCCAATAATTCTGCAAATGGTAAGTTAGGTAAGTAACTGGAGGAGAGAGATTTAGTGAGGATAAGTTCCAGTGGGATTGAAGGCGATGGTCCAACTTATATCAAATTTGAAAATCTAAGTTGAGACAAAGACTAAATCTTGATCTTGTTAAGATAGAATATAATTCATAATTTCTATATTTGTGTTAACTTTGTTTTGTAGGTAATTTTGATTATTTGGACTAACATGTTTTGTAGGAGCTTGAAGTGAAAAATCAAGTTCAGATAAATAGTACTTCAGACACCTTAAGTAAAGGAGGGCATCCTAAGAAAGCATTGGGGGCGGGGGGGCCTCGGATGACTGGAAGTGCCCTATGATGGAATAAGATGCGAGGAAAAAAAATCACATGGAAGGTGCCTCGGGTTTCTAGAGGCATCTCATGTCAAAGCATTGGAAGTGCCCTAGATCAGTGAGGGCGCCTCCAAAAGGATAAGTGTCAAAATTCTCTAATCAGAGCAGCATATATGGAGGCGCCCCGGATGAACTGATACAACCCTAATGCACTATAAAAGGAGGATTCGGCCACAACACTGAAACTCGATTCTAATGCACTGTCTCCTTGCAATTGTTGTGTTGCGATCTTACTATGCCAAATCTACGTTCAAGCAAGCTTCTAGGGCAAGAACTAAAACTACATCGAGCTATAAGTGTTGGTAACGATTTAAATTAATTATTATTGTTTGTGCATAAGAAAGTGTAGGTTGTTACACTTTTTTCGTCTGTGTATTCCTGTATTTGACCTCTCTACTTGAAGGTTCTTCAAGAGAGAATTTAGTGAATTGGCCAAGCAAAATAGTACAAAGGATCGTGAACTTTGGAATAGTAGTCGCGAGGCTACGAACTAAATAAACACAAAAGTGTTCTTACTTTCTGTTGTGTTATTCTTATTTTGTTTTATGTCGTATACTTGTTTTTTGAAAAGATTTAAAAGTCGAAAAGAAAAGATTCACAAACGAGATTCACCCCCCCCCCCCCTCCTCTAGTTTGTTTCGATCCTACAATAGTGTTCGGGACCATCACCTACTCAGGCTCATTATCTTAGTCACTCGGAAGCATCACCCACTCGAGATAGGGAGCTTGAGCATTAGGGAATGCTATAGTGTTGGGAGCATCAACCTACTCGGTCTTGGGCACTGGGAAGCGTCACCCCACTTCGACTTGAGATTCTATAGTATTGGGATTTTACTGTGCTTCGGTGCTATGGTGTCCGGGATGCTTTAGTGCTTGGGATCATCCCCATTCAAACTTGGGTACTTGAGAGTGTCATCCACTCGGGCTCGGGTGCCACCTATTCAGACTCGAGCTTCACCCACTTGGGCTTAATACCCATGATATTTTGAAATCAAGTTAATTAGGATTTGTGTTGACCGAGCCTAACTTTGTTCTACGTAGATTTTATATTAATCGAGTCGAGGAATCTCATACATGGACTCTATGTTGACCTAGTCAAGGGATCTCCTACATGAACTCTATGTTGACCTAGTTAAGGGTATGCACTTGGACTCTTACTTACCTCCACATTACAAACATCCCCTTAAGTCTAGTCAAAAAAGGAAATAGTTCGACTAACTAGACTATTGTCTAGTCAATGACTCCGAGGTTCTTGGCACCATGGTTAATGTGGATGAAATCCGGAGAGTGGAGCAAAGCAAGAGAAACTAGCTAGCCGTCGAGATAGAGTACCTCAAGATATAGTTGGAAAGAAGAATTATAATTCATATTCAAAAAAATAGAAAAATACGATCGAACCTAGTGGGTCGGTGGGTAGCGAGACGATGGGTCGAACAAGCTCAGAGTGGGGACCACATAGGGGCATTCTGCTGACTTGAAACGAGTCGAATAGTGACCATATCATGAGGATCACTAACTGAGCTTCGAGTTGCTCCACTTGGGCTCGATCTACCTCAATTGTATGACACCCACAATTTGACTGCAAGTCACTCAGGTTTGAGTGCTGGGACTCAAGATCAAGAAGTTTGACACCAACAACCCACTCAGGCTTGGGTGGCCATTTGACTCGTAGCCCACTCAGGCAAGGGATTGAGTGATCTTTTGGTGCCCCCAACCCACGTAGACGCTGAAGGTATCATGAATAATTGTTGGATTGATGATATTGCCTAATGATAGCTCAATCGAGTCGGGAAAGATGACAATGATGACCCCTTACAATGAGGGTATAACTGAGGCGACTCCATATGAGATAGAGGAAAATTTAAAACTACTTTATCTCGGACATAGGAATTTGCTAAAGACTTGTGATCTTCTTTTGCACTGTCTCTTCTACAAGTAAAAATTTTGTACACTTTTTTGAACTCCTTGTATTTTCATGGATCCATAATTAAGTTGGAAAGACAAAATTAACCTGTCGGAAATTGCAACTCTACTTTGTTTGGGTGCATAGGAGATAGCAAGCGGTGATTATATCCTTGATAGAGGAAGCTAATAAAAAAATTAACAAGTCAGTTAGATTGAAGGAATTAGTTATCGTTAGTGGAAACTGTGATGAAATCATGACTTGTATCAAGAATAAGATAGGTAATTTGCCCTAGGCAAAGGATTTAGCAAATGATGGCTCTATCCCTAATAGAGGAGCTTGATTGTAGGCGACTCTGTCTCTCAAAGAGAAAAGTTAGTTGTAGGCGACTCTATCTCTGATAGACGAATATTTTTATAGGCGACTCTTTCCTTGATTGAAGAGTGGCTTTTGTAGGTGACTCTGTCACAGAGAAAAGTTTTTGTTGTAGATGACTCTGTCTCTGAAGGAAAAAATTTAGTTGTAGGCGACTTTATCCTTGACAAATGAATATGTTTATAGGTGACTCTTTCCCTTATTGAAGAGTGGTTTTTTTGTAGGCAACTTTATTACTGATAGATGAATGTTTTTGTTATAGACGACTCTGTCCCTGATATAGGAGTGTTTTTGTTATAGATGACTTTGTCCCTAACATAGCAGAGTTTTTACTGATAGTGGAGTGTTTTGTTGTAGGCAATTCTGTCCCTGACAAATAATAGTTTTTACAGGCGACTCTGTTCGATTTTTATTATAGGTGATTCTGTTCCTAATAGATGAGTGTTTTTTAGGCAATTCTATCCTTGACAAAGGAGTGCTTTCGTTGTAGGTGACTCTGTCCCCAACAATGGAGAATTTTTTAGGTGACTCTATCCTTGAGAGAAAAGTATTTACTGTAGATGACTTTATTCCGGACAAAGGAGAGTTTTTGTAGGGGACTATATCTTTGACTGAAGAATATTTTCGTTGTAGGTGACTCTGTCAGAGTCTCTAACAGAAGAGTAATTCGATGGGCACCTCTATCCTTGACCGAGAGAATTATCAATAGTTGACTTTGCCCCTGATAAAAAAAAATCGATTTGGAGGTGATGCCGAAAGAGCTTTATATGATGGACTAACAACCCCGGGGCTATGGTGCCGTAGAAGTGCGACTAATTGTCATCCAGGAATCTGCGGTTCAATTTTCAGCTACGACGTATTTTGTAGGAATTTTTCCTTCAAATGGGGCGCGAATCTTGGGATGCTGGGCTTTTGGATCATCCATCGTGAGTACTTCTCGATTTACCCTGGCAGCCAATGGAAAACTTATGTAAGGCCGAATCGATCATTCGAGGTTAAAAAAATTTCGTTAATCGATTTACATGATGGACTAACAATTTTCATGAGAGTAATAATTCCACAAGATAGTAATCTTTGGTAGTAGAATTTAATAAATGATGAATTTTTTTCTCCCTTTTGCTTTTTCTCTTTTTTTTAAAACACTAATCAAGATTTTTATTATGAAATTTATTTCCATATACATGTGATTGCTTTTCCTTCTATTTTTCAGATGAAAAAAAAAGAGAAACAAACAGAGCAGGGTGTACAGATCAATGCAGCGTGAGGCGGCGCGGTTATCCCCCACGCTACGCCACATGCTGTTGCTGCTTTCTTCCGGTTCCCATCTCCGACCATCGGCCACCGCCCACGTGATGAAATCCCACCACCGCCACGGCGCCACCATCACCACCGTCATCTCTCCCGAGCATAATCATTTTTTATAATTATGCAGGACGCTGCCCATTTCGGAGGTCTAAAAGCCCAAAAACTGACCTGGAAAGTCGTCGCCATGACAATTGCCAAGCTTCCAAGATTCCATGCACAGACAACTAAATAGAAAATACTTCTGGAGGAAGGCGTGGGACGAGAGTTCTCATCATCATCTCGTCCTAAAATTGCAGCTCGTCTGGCCACATGAGCGCCATGATTGAGGATCGAGCTGTGATAGGTCGCTTTCCTTTCTCATCTATATCCAACTCGACAGGTTAAATTCTCTGTCACAACTTGTCTCTGTCTCATGGCCGGTACAGTTCCATTGCTGTCACTCATCAGGCACATATGCATGTTTAGTTTAGGAAGAAGAAAAACCTCATAGTTTTCATCCATCACAAGAACCACCAAAATTCACGGGGAAAAAAAGATTGGAAAGATAAATAAAGAAAGAAGCAACGAGCATGCATGATGCAGTGTTCTTGACGTGGAGAAATGCCTGTCCTGCACCCTTTTTCATTGGCTAGCTGTAGCCAGCTGAGCTTGCACTGGGTGAGCTTCAATTAAAGTCTTTACTGAAAATAATCGATTGTTAGTAATCCATTATTAATCGATTGTTGCATGTCTGTTGGGATGAATAAAGTCTCACATTCCTTAAAAATAAAATAGATCCCAAAAGAAGTAAAATCAGAGGGTTTATGTTTAAATTGGACAATATCGTACCATTATGAAAATATCTAATCCTTTCGATTCTAACAAGTGATGTTAGAGTCATGGTTCAGACCAGGTGACATGTGGGAGAATCCTTGAATGAAGTTGAGAGGCCCAAAGCAGGTTAAAACGTGGCTGGATACTTACGGGGAAGCCCGGACCAATGACGATCTTTCGTTTGAGGGGAGGATTATTGGGGATTCAATCAAAGTCCCACATTAGTTAAAAATAGAATAGATCATGGATTTAAAAGAATGAAAAGTATCTCCATTAGCAATGAAATATTTTGGGTAGAGTCCAAGAGCAAAGTCATAAGAATTTAAGTCTAAAATGGATAATACTATGATAGATATATACATAATCCTTGGAGCCTTCAACAGTATCATTGTTAATTAGGCCAAAGTTTGATCAATAAAAATAACTATCTTTGAATGAAGTAGACTACTATAACCTTGTGCTTCCCAACTCAAATGACATGAGACTGAATAATCTTATTGTTGGGACCAACCAGGTACTATGTGAGAGGATTTTTGAACGAAGTTGAGAGGAGATCCGGAGTAGGATTATTGGGGATCAATCAAAGCCCCACATTGATTAGAAATAGAATAGATCATGTGTTTAGAAGGATAGAATGGAAAGTATCTTCATTGATAATGAGACCTTTTGGATAGATCAGTCTAAGAACAAAATCAAAAGGACTTAAGTTCAAAATGAATAATATCATACTATTATAGAAATATACATATCCTTAGAGTCTCCAACAATATCATTGTTAGTAAACTCATACAAAATAATCTACATCTAAACTGATGTTATAGTTTTAAAATGTTAATTAGGCCCAAGTTTGATCAATAAAAATAACTATCTTCTAATGGAGTAGAACTACTATAACCTTGTGCTTCCCAACTCAAATGACATGAGACTGAATAATCTTATTGTTGGGACCAATAGGGATGGAGCCTCTTAGCTTTAACTTACCAACTAAACTAGTTAGCAACTTCAAATTGTATTTATTTAAAAAAGATAAAGGCGACTAGATCTATTGATGTGCCTAATCCTATTTTGACACCATCATTATTCCTCAAATTTTTTACTAAGAATTCTTCTTGTATGACATGACTTGTGTATCAATTTGGATGATCACTCTCCACTATTTCAGTAGGTGACAATTAACTTAATTGTATATTAATATTGGTTGCAAACTTAATTGGATCCAATCCTATGCCAAACTATCAAAAATGGCAGTCAAATATTGGTGCTTCTTCCATTCTCTCTAAGTTTTTTTTTCTCTCTCTGGAGTGGACCCACAAGGGCCCACTAACCCACATGCCCCCTCAAACTTGCTCCCCATGTCTGGCTTATTAAACCCCATGGAGTTGAAGCACCCAAACAAGCAGCACGTCAAGTGGCCGAAACGAAAGAGCTTCTTCCTTCAAAGATGGCTGTGGAAGCAGAAGACGATGTGTTCTTCGCGGATCTAAGCCGGCAAATCGCGCTGCTGATCATGGATGACGAGGAGCAACTCCCAGTTCACATGCAGTATCCTCCTCTTCCAGTTCAGGTTGGTTAATTTCTTCTTCTTTCTCATCTTTCCCAACGCTTGGGATCCTTAACTTTGCAGTACGTACTGGTTATTATTTTTGTTTTGTTTTCTGCAGAATAATACTACTGATATTTTTTAGAAAAATATAAATTCCAGATTGAATTGTACTGTCATAGTGGATACCCACTTGAATAATTAAGTCAAGCCAGAGAAATCCTATCTGTCTTCCTCAATAATTACTGTCTGCCTCTTGATTCTCTTCCTTTTTTTTCTTTTACTCTTTTAGTCTAACATACTTAGGTTTGTGGTCCACAGGAGCTTCCTAACATGCCCCAGATCATGATGCCACCGACCTATGGCTATGATCAGGTGGCTTACACAAGGGAGATGAGCAAAGGAACAGGAGTGTTCATTCCACGCTCTACTACACCAAGAAGGAAGAACAGACCAAGGAACAAGTCTTCTTCGGTGAAGAATTACAACTTCCCAAGGCAGCAGCTGGAGAAATCTGCAATTATGGTTTCTCATGTCTCCAATAACACAATAGGTAGTTGCCCCAACTCTCATCGCAGGCACTTATAGAGCAATCAAGTGTTTGTGCTTTTACAGCTAATTAACCTTGTTTAGAATAAGGGTGGTTGTTTGTGGTATTGATTCGTGAAAAGGGGCGAAAATAATAACACTCTTCCAATAATTAATGTACTTGTGAAGAGGAACTCTAGAATAATCTCCAGCCTTTAATTGATGGAGATTATCTATATGTAGGCTTGTATCGAGAACTACTATGTGTGATTGATTGTAAATCTTCAATATGTGTGATGAGGGGGTATCCAAGTCATTTGGAATTTTATAATCAAAGCACAAATAGAATGCAAAATTAATGAAGCTTAAACACTAGACATTTATCTCAACCAAAAAAAAAAAACTAGAAATTCACCCTAGGCAGTTTGAATTCCCTTGGTGATCAAAAAAATTTCGTAAAATTAAATCGATCAAATTAATTGGATAAGAAGAATTAGATTGAATTATATATAAAAACAATGTTCGCGGCAGAATAGTAAGTGGCATTATGATAAGATTGCTTTGCTTAGATCCATGCCCCCTTGAAACAGGAAGATTCTTATCCGTATCCCTACTGCTGGCCACGTGGTCCAGTATCAGCTGGCAGCAGCTCAAAAGCATGCCTTACCACGTTACCAAGGGAGCAAATTCTTGGTGAGGAAGGAATATACAGTTGGGTTCTTCGTCTGAGACTAAAATCCAACCTCCACAAGCATCTCTGAACTGTGCTTGATTGGTAGATTCTGTCGACCATAACGCAATTACGTGCTTGATTGGTAGCACAGCTGCCTAACTCTATCATCAGCATTAGTATTTCACAAAAATGCTCATTTTTATATTGCACCAGATAAAAAACAAACAAATTATAATAATATGAAACAAACAGACCTCAATCTAATCTGTTGTTGGTTTATTCGACTGCACAGGGTCCAGTTCTGTTAAATCATGAGCGTGTCACTGTCATACAGGACAAAGCAAGCTATTTTGCTGCTAAAGAATTCATCATAAATTGTATTCAAGGAAAAAAAACAATAACTCTGCTAAAGCAAATAAGAACGTTATATCGACACTGTTTGCAGCATTCCTACGCCTGAGTAAATCTTAGGCGCATGAGTAAATTCAGATGCTTGGGATTCATCAAAATGGAGTTTTTCATTTTTTTTTTATTTTTTAAATTTTTTTAAAGTATATTTAACATTAAAAATTGAGTTATCTTAAATTTGAGTTAATATGATTTTTTTTCTAGAGTTTAAGTTTCCTATTGGATTATATATTCAAGATTATAAATTTTAAATATTAATGAAATATATTATATATATTTATCATTTAAAATTTTAAGATTAAGAATTAGATTATAGCGGGTTTAAGTCAATGAGATTTTCTTCTTAGATTATAATATTTAAGATAATAAATTTAAAAAATTAGCCGGTATATTATAAGATTAAATAAATATTCAAGAAATTATTTATTAAAAGTAATTTTAGAAAAAGATAAAAAAAATAATCAGGTGTCTGATTTAATATAGGAGCCTAATTTATTCGTGTGCAACAGGCAGTCTAGGATACTATTCTAGATATATAGATATATAAAAAAACCTTTGGATTTTCTAAATATCTGTATCTTTGACACAAAATGAGAAAAAAAAGAAAGTATAATTGTTAGATTATTTATTAATAATCTATCACGACTCATATAAATTATAGATTTGATTTTAATATAAAAAATTTAATAGGATAATTATTTGATAAAAAGATAATTAAAGTTATAAGATTCTATTTTATATAGAATTCTTTTTTTTTCACTTTTTATAAAGGGAGCTTTATCTGATGTTAAAATTATTCGGAAATGGATTATGAAAGAGTAGTGATTGAGAGTTATAAAATTAAAATAATTCCCGAAAGAAGTTAACTTTTGAACCCGTGGGATAAGAGTCAGATGAACTTGTAAAAATATTTTTACAGTAGACCTGAGTATTGTTGATATTGGCTCCGACCTATATGGAAGTGATCGTTAACAACCTGTTGAGAAAAGTCCCTGGTAAGATTCTCTGACAGGATCAAGTCAATCTTCGCGAGAAGAGAGCAAAGTAATGGAACAGTAGAGCAAAAACTGTTGGGACCGGGTGCATGTTGACATTGATACGGGTTCGTAATTTAAAAATTAATTACGTGCAGCGGAAGAATTAACATAAATAATTTCTCAAATTATTTTAACCACGTATCTAGCATGCAACCTTATGATGTGTGGACATGATCATAAATTAAAATTTTGCAGAAAGTAAACTAATTTACTCAATACCTCGCGTAACTCGAAGTAAGGGACGAGATCCAACCGTAGCGTCCCTTGGAAGCTCCGCCTCTATTCGCGTCCACGCCGAGTTCTCTTCGGGATGACTTCGCAAAGTCACGAGTTTTGTGCCGACGAGAACTACTAGATTCTCCAAAGGCACAACTAGAATATCAAGAGAGAGAGATGGAAACTAACCACCAAGTAACGGAATCAAGATTCCGGGGAAGGGAAGGAGGGAGTTGCGACCCGCTTCTTCTTCTTCTTTGGCACCTTCTTGGTGGAGGAGGCTCACGGCAACCCTAGGCGGTGCGCCGGCCTAGGGGAGGAGAGAGGGCGCCGGCCCTAGAGAGAGAAAGGGGCGTCGGCCCTAGAAAGAGAGAGGGAGAGAATAAGAGAGAGAGAGCTTGCTACTTTATCTCTTGATTGGAATTCAAGCCTTGCCTTGGCTCCTTTATATAGAAGCCTCTCCATCGTCAAGTCTCCCCTTTAACGGAATAAATTTTCATAAGAAATTTATCCTATAAATTTTCTTATGAATTATTCTGTTATGTCAAGTTTTATTATAACTAACTTTATAATAAAACAAACACATCTCCCTTTTTATTATGGAATAAATTTTCACAAAAATTTATTATATAAATTTTTCTTATCATGGAAAAATCAATTCATAATTGATTTTATAAAATAAAATAAACCAATCCATGGTTTATTTTAATTTCCATAAAAAGAATAAATTTATTATATAAATTTTTTTTCATCATGGAAAAATCAATTCATAATTGATTTTATAAAATAAAATAAACCAATCCATGGTTTATTTTAATTTCCATAAAAAAAATAAATTTATTATATAAATTTTTTTTATCATGGAAAAATCAATTCATAATTGATTTTATAAAATAAAATAAAATAAACCAATCCATGGTTCATTTTAATTTTCATAAAAGAATGAATTTATTATATAAATTTTTCTTATCATGGAAAAATCAATTCATAATTGATTTTATAAAATAAAATAAACCAATCCAAGGTTTATTTTAATTTCCATGAAAATAAATCTCTTTATATAAATTTCTTTATATAAATTTATTTATCCATAATTTTATAAAACAAATCGCGCTTGATTTATTTTATAATTTAAACCAAATAAATTGGTTTCCCTCCTTTATTGTGGCCGGCCAAACCAAAGAGGGTGGGCACCCTCTTTGGTCGGCCACACCAAGCCAAACCCTTGCGAATTAAACTCATTTAATTCGTCCAATAAGCCTTCAAAAGACTTAGCCATTTTTAAGCTTCTGATGCGCCTCTGATAAATTCATATTTGACTTATTTCTCTTGATTGGAAAATCTAATTTTCAACTCGTTTTAAATCCCTCGGATTACTCGTAGTGCGTGTGACTAAATAGGCTTTCGATTTATGTTGGCCATCTATAATTCATCAATTATAGAACGATCATGAGTGGCACCTAGTAGTACTTCATGATCCCCAATTAATCGAAAGATCAACGGTTGACCTCAGAAATTATTCTGAAACCCTTCAGCAGCTCTAATGAATCGTGCCTCATTCCCTTCACCATCTTATACCCACTTGGTTCAGGACATGGTCTGTGTGTGTCAGTCCCCACTAGGCTGACTACATCACACCTAGCCCAAGTAACGTTCTCTCATCCTTTGGATTTCTAATTACTCTCATGTATTTAAGAGACTCATACTCTAAACATGTCATGTTCTGGCCAGAGGGTTTGAGTAACAATCCGACGATAGGCCTTGGGTATACATCTCCTCGCAAGGAGTGGTGAATCCTTTGTAGGCTGTTCAAACATCTTCGGGCACTTCGGCTTATACCCAACCATCCTGGGTCCACACCTCCTTGGAGATGCTTGCTTAAGATGTTAAAGTATAAGTCTCCATGACCAAGATGACTTGAACACCGCAAGTCAAAGGAACATCGCACTTAAGCTGCAGTAAGAACTTCACTGACATGTCTATATATAGACTACCATGTGAAGTTTTACAGCCAGTCACTCCAATGAACTAGTTCCCTTAACTAGCATTCATGTTTATCTCCGGGCATCCCAATGTCAACAGGCAGTGAGAATCAGCTGATTAGAGAATAACCCATGCTAGTCTCAACAGAATTGATAGTGTCCGTATTTATCAATTCATCGACTAGGGACAATTTCAATACTTCACAATTGCACATGTAGAGATAATCACTAGTTGTGAATTCATCACAAATTCTCTCATGCTGTGAATTGTATTGCGGACATTCAGTAAATGAGTTTAAGATCCCAATCAAATACACAAACATGTATACTCAAATAGTGAATTTTCATTTATTAAAATAAATGTTTACAATCATAAGGCGATTGCCTTAGGATACTTCTCTCATATTACTAACAAACTCCCACTTGGCCTAATGCCAATCGCTACGTTATCCAATACCACAGGCTCTAACATGACCCTCAAACTTACTTTGAGGCAAGACCTTAGTTAAAGGATCCGCTAAATTCCTTTCAGTGAGAATTTTCTCAATTTGTATATCATTCCTACTTATAATCTCTTTGATCATATGATAGCGGCGAAGCACATGTTTGGATCGCTGATGAGACCCTGGTTCCTTTGCTTGTGCAATAGCTCCATTGTTGTCGCAATAAACCGGTATTGCTTCATCAATGGTTGGAACCTCACCAAGTTTTGAGACAAACTTCTTGATCCAGACTGCTTCCGTGGTAGAATCCGCTACGGTGTCTTGTTTGGAACTCTTCCAACTTATTGCGCCTCCATTTAAAGTAAATACGTATCCAGACTGAGATTTGGAGTCATCCTTATTTGTCTGGAAACTGGCATCTGTATACCCACGTATTACCATATCTCCTTCTCCATATATTAGGAACACATCCTTAGTTCTTCTAAGTACTTAAGGATTGTCTTGACAGCCGCCCAATGATCCATTCCTGGATCAGACTGGTATCTGCTCGTGACACTCAGAGTATACGATACATCGGGCCTAGTACATATCATAGCATACATGATAGATCCTATCGCTGATGCATAAGGAATCTTATTCATGCAAATCCTCTCGTCTTCTGTGCGCGGACACATAGACTTTGAAAGGTTGATCCCATGCCTGATGGGAAGGTAACCTTTCTTGGATTCCGACATGCTAAACCTTTTTAGCACTCGGTCTATATATGTAGACTGCGAAAGACCAAGCAACCATTTTGATCTATCTCTATAGATTCTAATCCCAAGGATATAGGTTGCTTCTCCCAGGTCTTTCATGGAGAAAGTTTTGGATAACCAAATTTTAACCGACAGTAAGACTGATATATCGTTTCCTATAAGTAATATGTCATCGACATATAATACTAGAAATACGACTGCACTCCCACTAACCTTCTTGTACACACAAGGTTCGTCAGGATTTTGTGAGAAATCAAACTCTTTGATTGTCTCATCAAAACGGATGTTCCATCTCCTGGATGCTTGCTTCAGTCCATATATGGATCGTCGAAGCTTGCATACTTTGGTTTTATCAACCGATGTGAAACCTTCAGGTTGTATCATGTATACATCCTCAAGCAGGTTTCCATTAAGGAAAGCTGTTTTCACATCCATTTGTCATATCTCATAATCATAATGAGCTGCTATGGCTAGGAGCATCCAAATGGATTTAAGCATAGCTACTGGCGAATATGTTTCGTCATAATCAATTCCTTGTTTCTGACGATATCCTTTTGCCACTAGTCTAGCCTTAAAGGTAACAACATTACCTTCCATGTCGGTTTTCTTCTTGAAAACCCACTTGAACCCTATGGGCTTAATCCCTTCAGGTGGGTTAACCAAGTCCCATACTTGATTTTCGTACATGGAATCCATTTCCGACTTCATGGCTTCAAGTCATTTGTCCCTTTCTGAACTTTTCAGAACATCTTCATAACTAATAGGTTCGTCATCGCTTATGAGTAACACGTTGTTCAATTCACTTATGAGAAATCCGTATCTCTCTGGAATATTGCGTGTCCTATCAGACCTACGAAGAGGTGGTGTTGTTTTAGGTTCAACTGATAGCTCATCATTATGAATTATTGGTTGTGGGTCTAGACTAGGTGTCTCTGTAATGTCTATTGGAGTTTCTTGAACTTCATCAAGTTCAATGCCACTCCCACTATTTTCTTGTAAAAGAAATTCTTTTTCCAGAAATACAGCATGCCTTGAAACAAACACCTTTTGTTCCAAGGGATGATAGAATTGGTAACCCTTTGTTTCCTTAGGGTATCCAATAAATAGACATTTATCAGACTTAGCATCCAATTTGTCTGATATAGTCCGCTTCACATAAGCAGGACAACCCCATATCTTAAGGTGAGTTAAGTGAGGTTTCTTACTATTCCATGTCTCATATGGAGTAGTAGAGACTACCTTGGCCGGGACTCTGTTTAGCAAGTAAACAGCTGTCATAAATGCATAGCCCTAAAAGGATTTTGGAAGAGTTGCATGATTCATCATAGACCTAACCATGTCCATCAAGGTTCGGTTGCGCCTCTCAGATACACCATTATATTGTGGTGTATACGGCGGAGTCCATTGGGACAATATCCCATTGTCCCTAAGATAATCTTGAAACTCTTGACTTAAGTATTCACCACCCCGATCGGATCGAAGTATCTTAATACTTTTGCCAAGCTGTTTCTCTACTTCATTTCTGAACTCTTTGAATTTCTCAAAAGTTTCAGATTTGTGTTTCATCAAGAACACATACCCGAATCGTGAGTGATCATCGATAAAGGTAATGAAGTAGCTATAGCCTCCTTGTGCAAGAGTTGACATTGGTCCACATACATCAGTATGTATTAGACCAAGCAATTCTCCCACTGGATTACCTTTTCCGGAAAAGGGTAATTTGGTCATCTTGCCTTTTAAGCATGATTCGCATGTATCAAATGAACCGGATTCAAATGATTCCAAAATTCCACATCGGTGTAATTTGGTCATGTGTTTCTTACTTACATGGCCAAGACGACAATGCCACGTGTAGGAGTCTATTCGATTATCTATTCGAGCACGTTTGCTGCTATCTTCGATATTGAAAACGTCATTGGATAAATCTAACGTGTAGATACCATTGTACAAAGTTCCAGTCTCATAAAGAACGTCATTTAAAGTTATGTAACAACAATTGTTACTAAAAGTTAAATGATGACCCTTTTCATTCAAACATGAAATAGATACAATGTTCTTTATTAATGAAGGAACAAAATAACAATTATCCAATTCTAAGACACGTCCAGTAGGGAGCTTTAGCAAATATGTTCCGATGACAACAGCAGCAATCTTTGCTCCATTTCCAACTCGCAAATTCGCTTCTCCCTTGACGAGTCTTCTTCTATTCCTTAGCCCTTGTATGTCATTACATATATGTGAGCTACACCCAGTATCAAGTACCCAGGTGTACGAGGAAATAGAGTGACATTCAATAACGAAGATGCCTGAAGAGGATGGGGCATCGGATGCCTTCTTCTTCAAGGACTCAAGATAAACCTTGCAGTTTCTTCGCTAGTGGCCCTCCTTGCCACACAGATGGCAAGTGCCTTTTGGTGCCTTTTCAATCCTTTTGTCCTTAGTTAACTTATTGGTGTCCAAAATGGAACGCAAATTCAGAGAAGACATGATCGAGTGATTATCCTAGAAATACAAATTGAGCTTATGTGAGAAGAATGATAAAGAATGCATCAATATACATTAATTAAATCCTATTTATTTTTCGAATTGAATAACCCTTTTTATCAATTCGGGAGATCGTAGGAGCATCTCCAAATAGGTTGATATCCAACCATAGATAAGAACAACCATGGCTGTAGCCATCAAGTTATTCTTAGCTATGAAGGTATGTAATTATACCGATTACACATCACATATATGTAACTATCACTTTATGCTATCAACTAATTGAATGTTTGCATAAATCATTGGGTTGTTAACTCATTAACAAGTATGTAACATTATACATAGCACCCAACTGCACCTCTCTGTATATCGACCTTGGCTGTGGCACAACAAATCGATGCTCCAAGCTTAAGGCTGACCCATTAATCAAGAAATAGTTTTAATATGGTTGGAGCTCATTCAACCGTTTAGTCAGGCTTGGATGTGTCCAACAACCAAAACTAAGGATTGACCTCTGACTCTAACTATATTATTCATAAACTAATTCCATGGTTTGAACTTGTTGAGGTTCAAGCCGGGCATGGATGTGTCCATCAACCCAAACGAGAAACAAAACTCCGGTTCTAACCATATTAATGGAAGGTGTTAGCCTTAATATTTTGTAAGGGTTTTTGGGTCTCATCCTTTCTTTTCAAAGCACATTCATGACATATAATTATGTCATGACTAACGATTTCCTTAATAAAGTATGTATGTGACTTAATTTATCAAGTCTCATTAATTGGACTAGGAACCGGATTTCCTAATCCCGATTTCATACTTTATTCAAGGAATTGTTTTGGGAAATAATTTCCTAAATTGTCATAATCAATTTCGGAAATAATATGTTTAAGACTTTGATTTTTCTAAATCGAATCTTATTAAATTAAGAGACAATTTCCTTAATTCAACCACATATTATTTTCATGAAAATCTCTTTTAAGAAAACTCTATAGGAAACCATTTTTCTAATTAATTTTGGAGACAACAATATGTAAGAGCATCACCTCTTAAATCAAATAAGGAAATTATTCTAAATTTCCAAGATTTGATCACATATTTTATTTATGGATTAATTAATTACAATAAATTATTTTCTAAGGGTGGCTCCCCGAGGCTTAGGTACCCAAAGAAAAGAAATTTGTCGTAAATCCAATTTGGTCCGCTCCCCGAGGCGTAACCAAATTAAACATGACAATTTTATTCAAAATGGGAAATTAAATTATAACAACTAACTTTAAATTGGACGGCTCCCCGAGGCTCAATCCAAAATAAAGAATTTTGTTAATAATTTAAAACCAATTCGAATTTAATTGTCAATTAATGATCCATAAATTTGTCTAGACTTTCTTGAAAGAAAGTGCCCAAAATTGCGAGATTTCATAATAGGTTTTCAGAATAATTGTAAGTTTCTGGTACAAAGAAAACTTACATATTTCCAAAATTGGAAAATTTCCAAAATAGGAAATTTCCAAAATTGGAAAGTTTCCAAAGATGGGAAGTTTTCACAATTATCATAAAATTTCAGAAACTAGGATATTTCAAAAGTTTGCGAAATTTCATGAGGATTTCCAAACTTTGAAATTCCTAAATCTAAAATTTATCATAATTGGAAAGTTTTCATAATTAGAAAATTTTCCAAAATTGAGATCATGACAAAGTTTTCCGCAAAACAATTATATGATTATGTCGAACACTAACCGGCTCTGATACCACTGTTGGGACCGAGTGCATGTTGACATGGATACGGGTTCGTAATTTTAAAATTAATTACGTGCAGCGGAAGAATTAGCATAAATAATTTTTAAATTATTTTAACCACGTATCTAGCATACAACCTTATGATGTGTGGACATGATCATAAATTAAAATTTTACAGAAAGTAAACTAATTTACTCAATACCTCGCGTAACTCGAAGTAAGGAACGAGATCCAACCGTAGCGTCCCTTGGAAGCTCCGCCTCTATTCGCGTCCACGCCGAGTTCTCTTCGGGATGACTTCGCAAAGCCACGAGTTTTGTGCCGACGAGAACTACTAGATTCTCCAAAGGCACAACTAGAATATCAAGAGAGAGAGATGGAAACTAACCACCAAGTAACGGAATCAAGATTCCGGGGAAGGGAAGGAGGGAGTTGCGACCCGCTTCTTCTTCTTCTTTGGCACCTTCTTGGTGGAGGAGGCTCACGACAACCCTAGGCGGTGCACCGGCCCTAGGGGAGGAGAGAGGGCGCCGGCCCTAGAGAGAGAAAGGGGCGCCGACCCTAGAGAGAGAGAGGGAGAGAATAAGAGAGAGATAGAGAGCTTACTACTTTATCTCTTGATTGGAATTCAAGCCTTGCCTTGGTTCCTTTATATAGTAGCCTCTCCATCGCCAAGTCTCCCCTTTAACGGAATAAATTTTTATAAGAAATTTATCCTATAAATTTTCTTATGAATTATTCCGTTATGCCAAGTTTTATTATAACTAACTTTATAATAAAACAAACACATCTCCCTTTTTATTATGGAATAAATTTTCACAAAAATTTATTATATAAATTTTTCTTATCATGGAAAAATCAATTCATAATTGATTTTATAAAATAAAATAAACCAATCCATGGTTTATTTTAATTTCCATAAAAAGAATAAATTTATTATATAAATTTTTTTTCATCATGGAAAAATCAATTCATAATTGATTTTATAAAATAAAATAAATCAATCCATGGTTCATTTTAATTTCCATAAAAAGAATAAATTTATTATATAAATTTTTTCTTATCATGGAAAAATCAATTCATAATTGATTTTATAAAATAAAATAAAATAAACCAATCCATGGTTCATTTTAATTTTCATAAAAGAATAAATTTATTATATAAATTTTTCTTATCATGGAAAAATCAATTCATAATTGATTTTATAAAATAAAATAAACCAATCCAAGGTTTATTTTAATTTCCATGAAAATAAATCTCTTTATATAAATTTATTTATATAAATTTATTTATCCATAATTTTATAAAACAAATCGCGCTTGATTTATTTTATAATTTAAACCAAATAAATTAGTTTCCTTCCTTTATTGTGGCCGACCAAACCAAAGAGGGTGGGCACCCTCTTTGGCCGGCCACACCAAGCCAAACCCTTGCGAATTAAACTCATTTAATTCGTCCAATAAGCCTTCAAAAGACTTAGCCATTTTTAAACTTCTGATGCGCCTCTGATAAATTCAGATTTGACTTATTTCTCTTGATTGAAAAATCCAATTTTCAACTCGTTTTAAATCCCTCGGATTACTCGTAGTGCGTGTGACTAAATAGGCTTTCGATTTATGTTGGCCGTCTATAATTCATCAATTATAGAACGATCATGAGTGACACCTAGTAGTACATCATGATCCCCAATTAATCGAAAGATCAACGGTTGACCTCAGAAATTATTCTGAAACCCTTCAGCAGCTATAATGAATCGTGCCCCATTCCCTTCACCATCTTATACCCACTTGGTTCAAGACATGATCTATGTGAGTCAGTCCCCACTAGGCTGACTACGTCACACCTAGCCCAAGTAGCATTTTCTCGTCCTACGGATTCTAATTACTCTCATGTATTTAAGAGATTCATACTCTGAACATGTCATGCTCTGGCCAGAGGCTTTGAGTAACAATCCGACGATAGACCTCGGGTATACTTCTCCTCGCAAGGAGTGGTGAATCCTTTGTAGGCTGTTCAAACATCTTCGGGCACTTCGGCTTATACCCAACCATCCTGGGTCCACACCTCCTTGGAGATGCTTGCTTAAGATGTTAAAGTATAAGTCTCCATGACCAAGATGACTTGAACACCGCAAGTCAAAGGAACATCGCACTTAAGCCGCAGTAAGAACTTCACTAACATTTCTATGTGTAGACTACCATGTGAAGTTTTACAGCCAGTCACTCCAATGAACTAGTTCCCTTAACTAGCATTCATGTTTATCTCCGGACATCTCAATGTCACCAGCCAGTGAGAATCAGCTGATTAGAGAATAACCCATGCTAGTCTCAACAGAATTGATGTCCGTATTTATCAATTCATCGACTAGGGACAATTTCAATACTTCACAATTGCACATGTAGAGATAATCACTAGTTGTGAATTCATCACAAATTCTCTCATGCTGTGAATTGTATTGCGGACATTCAGTAAATGAGTTTAAGATCCCAATCAAATACACAAACATGTATACTCAAATAGTGAATTTTCATTTATTAAAATAAATGTTTACAATCATAAGGCGATTGCCTTAGGACACTTCTCTCATATTACTAACAAAAACACTATCGCGCGTAGCTGCGAAGTGGAAAGCGGAGGGGCTTATATAGCCGAGGGAACTGGCAGCTTCTGCCCGCGTCTGCCACCTTTTGTCGTGTGCGAGAGCAGGGCAAGGCGTCGCATGTGGGGGCAGGGCAAGGTATCACATGCGGGGGCAGGGCAAGGGGTGGTATCAGCTCGCTGACGGGCGTAGTCCGGTGCCGCTCAGTCTAACACAAACATAAGTTGTTGTGGTACGAAGTACAGGGGTATGGCAGGAGGATGTTGTGTCAGCGGGATACTTGCGATTTGGGCACGAACGGTGTCAGGGATGTGCCGACTCCCGTACCACTTCTGTTGGTGTTGTGCCAGAGAGTAGGTATCCGCGGGGATCACAACAAATCACGAATGGGAGCGCCGACCGGCGACTCCGGGTGAACTCTAGCTATGCGACCACTACTGCCAACATTGAGACAATGTACTTCCCGAGTTGTGGAGCGCTCGAGTTTTACTAACCCGACTCAACCTAGGGTCAGGCAGCTAGGGGATTGGGAGTCCTCAGGCTCGGCAGTCGGTATCTCTTCAGGTTGTGTGCAGTGGACGGATCGGGCTATCCGACCGGCTGCTGCCCTGGGCGATTTGGCTCGTCTAGACCCTAGGGCCCCTAGTTTCGTCCCAACGCCATGTGGCACCAGGCTGGTTGACTGAGCTACACTTGAGCTAGGTCGGGATCATAATCATCCCCCTTGAGTCTAGTCAAAGGAGGCGTCGAGTCCGATTGACTAGACTGTTAGTTGAAAGCAAGCCTGGCGCACCCGAGTGGTCTACTCACTTGACCGACCTGCACACTTGGATGCCCGATTGTCCGATCGGCGCGTCGACATCAGTTCAACTGTCTTTTCTATCTTATCCCCGACTTGGGCCGGTCCGATTCGTATCTTCATCCTTAATTACCGCATTAACTGCTAGGGCCACGTGTCGGATGACTATTGGTCCCCCGAGTAACGAAGTGTCCGCCGCCTGATCTAGCGAGTGAATGGCATGCACGTGTGATGCCGTGCCTTGGGAATTACCTAGGGTTTGATCGGACGACCTAGATCCTCTCCCGCCTTTTCTTCGGATCACCATCGGACGGTCGACATCCTCCGCTCGTCCCTATAAATAGGCCCCTCGCCCTCGGCTTTTTACCGTCGCTTTTTTTTATTTCTGACACCCCTTGCTACTCGTGTTTTCTTGGCTAGGGTTCCGATGATCCTTAGCCCCGACGTCTTGCGTTCATCTTCTCCGGTGATCACTTCTTCCTTGTCTCTCTGCTTTTCTTTTTCCCGACTCATGGATTCATCTTCTTCACATCCCAACCCTTGGTACACCACCATGGTGACCGATCTTCACGTTCATGACCTAGACCAACTTCATTCAGACTACCAGATCCCTTCTGACTATCGGCTTCAGTTGCCTGACTTGACCGACCAACCTGAAAGCGCGCCCCTTAGCTTCATAACTCTGTCCTGAGATCACCTTCAGGCCAGGCTCCGCTTCCCCATCCATCCTTTCATTTCCTCTGTCTATCGTTACTTTCAAATCCCCTTGTCCCAATTGGCTCTGAACGCCATCAGATTGATATGTGGCTCGGTTGTCATCTTTTCACTGTACTAGATCCCACTCCGACCGAAAATTTTTCATTGTTTCTTCTATCCTAAAAAACAAGAACCAGACGGTTTTTTCTTTCAAGCCCAAGCTAAAACCTCTTTCCTGGCGAAACTTTCCTCCTCTAACAAAGGTTGGAAGTGTTAGTGATATGAGAGAAGTGTCCTAAGGCAATCGCCTTATGATTGTAATAATTTATTTTAATAAATGAATATTCACTATTTGAGTATACATGTTTGTGTATTTGATTGAGATCTAAAACTCATTTACTGAATGCCCGCAATACAATTCACAGCATGAGAGAATTTGTGATGAATTCACAACTAGTGATTATCTCTACATGTGCAATTGTGAAGTATTGAAATTGTCCATAGTCGATGAATTGATAAATACGGACACTATCAATTCTATTGAAACTAGCATGGGTTATTCTCTAATCAGCTGATTCTCACTGGCTGGTGACATTGAGATGTCCGGAGATAAACATGAATGCTAGTTAAGGGAACTAGTTCATTGGAGTGACTGGCTGTAAAACTTCACATGGTAGTCTACACATAGAAATGTTAGTGAAGTTCTTACTGCGGCTTAAGTGCGATGTTCCTTTGACTTGCGGTGTTCAAGTCATCTTGGTCATGGAGACTTATACTTTAACATCTTAAGCAAGCATCTCCAAGGAGGTGTGGACCCAGGATGGTTGGGTATAAGCCGAAGTGCCCGAAGATGTTTGAACAGCCTACAAAGGATTCACCACTCCTTGCGAGGAGAAGTATACCCGAGGTCTATCGTCAGATTGTTACTCAAAGCCTCTGGCCAGAGCATGACATGTTCAGAGTATGAATCTCTTAAATACATGAGAGTAATTAGAATCCGTAGGACGAGAAAATGCTACTTGGGCTAGGTGTGACGTAGTCAGCCTAGTGGGGACTGACTCACATAGATCATGTCTTGAACCAAGTGGGTATAAGATGGTGAAGGGAATGGGGCACGATTCATTATAGCTGCTGAAGGGTTTCAGAATTGTTTCTGAGGTCAACCGTTGATCTTTCGATTAATTGGGCATCATGATGTACTACTAGGTGCCACTCATGATCGTTCTATGATTGATTAATTATAGACGACCAACATAAATCGAAAGCCTATTTAGTCACACGCACTACGAGTAATCTGATGGATTTAAAACGAGTTGAAAATTAGATTTTCCAATCAAGAGAGATTAGGTTTGGTTGAGCCAAACGATAAGTCGAATCTGAATTTTTCAAAGACGCATCGGAATCGAAAAATGGCTAAGTCTTTTGAATACTTAATAGATGAATTAAATAAGTTTAATTCATTGGGGCGTGGCTTGGATGGGCCAGCCAAAGAGGGCCTCCATCCTCTTTGCTTGGCCGGCCACAACAAAAGGGGAGAACCAAGTTTTTGGATCAATTTATAAAATAAATCAAGTGTGGTTTGTTTTATAATAAACCAAGGTTTGGTTTATTTCTTCATGGAAATTAAAATGAACCATGGATTGGTTTATTTTATAAAATCAATCATGGATTGATTTACCATGATAAGGAAATTTATTCCATAGAAGAGAAGAGACTTGATTGATTTTTATCATGAATTAAAATATGATTTTAACCATGATATAAAATCAAACATGGCAAGATGGAATAAGTTATTCCATATTTGAGAGGCTTGATGGTTGAGAGGCTACTATATAAAGGACCCAAGGCATAGGCTCTCTCGGGCTCTCGGTCTCTCCTTCTCTTCTCCCATTCTTGCCGTGCGCCAACCAGCCCCAAGAAGGCCGCCCCTGCCCTTTCCCTGCCCGCCATCCTTTTGTGGTTAGTCTTCCGTCTTCTCTCTTGGTTTTTCTTGTCGCGTTCTCGGAGAATCTAGTAGTTCTCGAGAACACGAAACTCGTGGCTTTGCGAAGTCATCCCGAAGATACTCGGCGTGGACGCGAATATAGGCGGAGCTTCCAAGGGACGCTTACGGTTGGATCTTGTCCCTTCCTTCGAGTTACGCGAGGTAACAAGTAAATTAGTTTATGTTTCTGCAAAATTTTAAATATATGATCATGTCTACACAAGATAAAATTACATGCTTAGATGTGTTGTTAAATAATTAGAGAAATTATTTATGTTAAACCTTCCGCTGCACGTAATTAATTTTAAAATTATGAACCCGCATCCATGTCAACATGCACCCGGTCCCAACAGGAAGGAATGCTTCTTCTTTATCAACACCACCCTGGCCCCGAGCTGACCCACTTCTTGGGTCGAGGACTTACCCCCTTCCCCTCCTCTTCCCAAGAATTATCGTTCCTCCTCCGCCTACCAGTCGGTCGTGTCCAAGCTCGGCGGTCGGCGATTTCATGGAGTAGCCTTGTTGAGGGAGGAGATCCTCTACACCTTTAGCCTCAGCCCAGTGTCGGCTCCCCGGCCTACTTCATTCGGTAAGTGGTTTTGTCTTCCCTTTGGATATTTTAGTGCTAACTAAGACTTTACTATTTTTGTAGCTACCATGATGCTTGCAGCGGCTTTGGAGGAGAGATTCGGCCAAGACGATGTCGAGCTGGAAGCACGTGTCGCCGAGCAACTGGCCCAAAGAGAGGCTACTCCGCCTGGCCCAGCTCCCATACAATTGTCGCCCTCCTCCAACCCCGCAGCCGCGCCGACCCGGAGCCAATGGATCTAGAGGACCAGCCTTTGGTCTTGAGGCGCCGACGGGGGCGAGACCCCGTATCCGAGCCTGCGCCATCGATCGTCGACCTTGCTAGGGCCTCCACTAGCTCCCGAGCCCAAAAGAAGAGGAGGAAGAAGAAGAAGTCGGCGACCGGACCTTCGGCACCACCATCGGTTCTGACTCGGACGTCCCTGGGGGACTCAAGCTCCCCGCACTTGGAGGATCAACTCTGTTGGACCTTGAATGGCTAGAGAGGGGGGGTGTGAATAGCCAGACACAAAAACCTTGGCTTCTTTTTCTTTCTGCGATTAGGTTAGCAGCGGAAGCAAAAACATCACAGAAAGAACCAAACAGACAGAAAGAAAACAAACCAGCTAACACACGAGATTTTATAAGGTTCGGGGATAACTTGACCCTACTCCTTGGCGTGCCCGTGAGGTGGGTGATTCCTTGATCGTCGATAGATCAAGCCCCAGAACTCCGGATAAGAATCTTCTCCTTCTCGGTGGAGTAACCTCTCCACAACCGTCTCAGTAGAATAACAGTTAAGCGCACGAGACAACAAGAAGGATAGCTCACACAAATATAGCAGAAAACACTCAAGCAAGAAGGCTATACAGAGAGCTAAAAACCAACCCAGCAAAACACTTCGCTTGTTTTCTGTCTGTTCTACTCGCTCCTCTGCTTCGTCAGCTTCTTCTTAAGCCTCTGCTCATCACCCGGCGCGTCTGCAATCACTGATCAACTCCGTCATCAACCCACTGACCTCTACTGGGCTCAGTCCACTGAAACCTCTTCAGTCGAGCCTCAGGTCAGTCGCCACCCTCGCCAGACAGTTGCCAGCCCGCGCCAGAAGCCGTTGAATCCTGCGAATAGAAAATAGGCAAACCTGACCGAAGCGAAAGTCGCCAATTGACCCTCCTTCTTGGTTTGTGTCATTCCTGTATTACCTGCACACTCATCAGAGGATTAGCACAGCAAATCAAAAGAAAATCAGCAGGTATCAGAAAGGATTCAGAGTGAAATCAGACGTCTGACAACGATTCAAATTAAAGTTATCAAACACTGATCGGTCACCCGGACCGATCAGTTACCCTTCTGACCCATCAGACTCACCTCTGATCGATCCAGCAAGGATCTGATTGGTCACACTGATCGATAAGAGATTGGGGATCGGCCACCCGACCGATCCACCAGCTTACTGGGATTTCCGCCAGCTCCCACCAGCTCTTTCCTCACTCTGATCGTTCATACCCTACTGATCTCACTCTGATCGTTCACCAGAACGATCAGAAACCACACAGAATGTTTCTGTTCTCTTCCTGATCGTTCACCAGAATGATCAGACTCCCTGGATCGGTCACCAGACCTATCTATTATCCAGGGAGTTCGTGTCAATTCCTGATCGGACTCCAGACCGATCCAGCCACTCTATGACTCATGCTCAGTCCCCCAAACCAAGACTTTGTTCCCAGCTTCACTCACCAAGACTTTGTTCAACCTAGCTTCACTCACTAGGGCCCGGCTTCACTCACTGGGGTTTCCGTCACCTAGCTTCACTCGCTAGGACCCGACTTCACTCACTGAGATTTCCTTCACCTAGCTTCACTCGCTAGGACCCAGCTTCACTCACCGGGATTTCCTTCACCCAGCTTCACTCGCTAGGACCCGGCTTTACTCATCGGGATTTCCGTCACCCGACTTCACTCACCGGGACTCGACTTCACTTACCGAGGTTTCCTTTACCCGGCTTCACTCACCAGGACCCTGCTTCACTCACCGAGGTTTCCTTCGCCTGGCTTCACTCACTAGGACCCCGCTTCACTCATCGGGATTCGTGCCAGTCCCTGACCAGGACTTAAGCCGAACTTATCTTACTCACCTAAACTTAAATCGGTGTCAACACCAAAATAACAATCAGGTCAGATTGCATCAACAATTTCTCCCTTTTTATTGCTTGATAACTCGATTCTAAGTTTAGGTATCAGACGTCAAATGAAATCAATTTTACTATTGCAAGGGAATCAAAGTCCTCCCCCTACAATAATTAAATTTGTAATAAAACCTAAACTTAATCAACCATTCTCTCCCCCTTTGTCAAACACCGAAAAGGGTATGGTTATTAAGTTTAAACAACTCACCCTTAAACGAGGGTCTCTCCACAAACCCAAAATAACGAAAGGTAAGTGTTGAATTGCATATGAATGACATATATCATAAATGTATCATGGCAACAATATATATGCATCATACGACAATAAGTAAAGCAGCTTCATGAGACTGATGATTGATACAGAAAAATTTTTGATTTATCTGTGGACCGATCAGATTTCAGAAAAATTTCAAAAACTCTAATACGTTCCAGATCAGACTGCATTAACAATTCGATATTTTAGAAAAAATTTCTGAAACATGATTTGAATCCCAAAACGGTTTTGTCTAAGCCATAAAGTTCCAATTCTCAAGTATCTATATTGAGAATAGAGTAAATGGGAAAAAGTTTTCATGTATCTGTCTAGAATTTATTCCTCATCAAGAATCAAGAGTCCTTATGGATTTAAAATGTTCAAAACAATTTTGTATTAAATTAGTATTAGGTTTGTATCAGTAAGTTCCAAGTATGTTCTTGGAATAATCAGATTCGTATCTTTATGTTCCAAGTGTGTTCCAAGTATGTTTATAACATGTTTGCTCCAACCAATTTTAATAATCCATAGATCTAAGTTTGTCTTAACCATAGACCTAATTCTTAATTCTATTGATAATTCATCAAGATTGGATTAGAAAATTCATAGTCCCAAATTTATATCAAGTTCATTTTTCTTAACCATAGACCTAATTAGATTGGTGTAATCTTGATAAATCATAGTCCCAAATGTGTACAAATACAAATGAGAAAATTTTTCAGTAACACCAATAAATAGAGTAAATGGGAAAAATTTCCATGTACCTATATTTTGTATGGAGTTTATGATTTCCATTTACTTAACTCCACATCTAAATCCGAGATGAAAAAGAACCATTCCTCATAGGTAGTAAATGATTATCCATTAAGTGGAGGAAATGGTAAGCACATCCTTAACTAGGAATGGTCATGTGTTTGGAGCACCAATTATCAACAACCTATGTTGATAGATGCTCCCCCTCAACTAATGCCTATACAATTCGAAATATAGATATTTTAGGTACCTAAACTTTGGGACCTAATGCACCTTCAATGTATGATTTTGGGACTCATGACTTAGTCATTTTCTTTCTAACTTTTTGAACCCTAGAAGCATTTTGTGATCTAAATTGAGTTCTAGACATTAATGACATGACGCTAAGTTCCTTAGGTTGGTAACTTAAACCAACCTTATTGTAGACCGCTCTTTGAGAATTTAGGATCATATCTAAGGTCTTGGAGCTAGTTGAGAATTTCTCAAGAAAATTCTTGAGTTTCTCAACCTCACTCTTCAAAGCCTTATTCTCATCCTCAAGAATCTTAACATGCAAGTCATCAATATCATGATCCTTTTGTGTTTTTAACTGTTATACTTCTAATTTTAAAGCCTTCACCTTGACCTTAGATTTCTTAAGCAAGTTGGATAAACATGCTATTGTTCTATAATATTTATCTAGCTCGGAAGAGATTACCCCTTCATCATCCGAAGATGATGAAGCCGCGGTTGAGAAATCCCTCGATTCGTCACTACTTACTTCATTTGAATCTTCTATTGCCATGAAGGTCATGTGACGGGTGTTCTCCTCCTCCTCCTTTTCTTTCTTCTTCTCCTTCTTCATCTTTCTTCTGTCCCCTGCCACAAAAGCCACACCCTTCTCCTTGGGGCCTTGGTTAGCAATCTCATGTAGTTCCATTTCACAAAATAAATCCTCTAATTTAACAATGGAAATATCCTTGGAACCCTTGTAAGCATCCACCATGGATGACCACAAGGCATTCCTAGGGAAGGATTTGAGGACATACCTTACAAGGTCTCGGTTCTCTACCTTCTCATTGATCGAATGCAAGCCATTGAAGATTTCCTTGAACTGACCATGAAGCATACTTACCGTTTCATTTTATTCCATTGAGAGGTTCTGGAGTTGGCTGAGAAGGAGATCTTTCTTGGCTATCCGGGTATCTCGAGTTCCTTCATGGAGCTCAATGAGCTTGTTCCATAGGTCCTTGGCACTGGTGAAGGGGCCAACTTTGATCAGTTGCTCCTTGGTCATCCCACACTGCAGGGTGACCACAGCCTTTGCATCAGCTTCCCCCTTTCTTATCTGTTATGCCGACCACCTTGAGAACTCGAGCTCTTTTCCCTCAGCATCCTTTGGAGGGGAGAAACCCTCCTTGACTGAGAACCACATGTCAATATTGGTCTTCAAGTAATACTCCATTCGTGATCTCCAATATTGGAAATTGGCTCCATCGAAAAATAGAGGTCTGTTGGTGCCGAAACCTTCCCTCATAGTCATTCTTGTTAAGCTCTCGGGTGTTAGACCGTTGGAAAGAGCCCCAGGCTCTGATACCACTCGTTGGACTTTAGATGGCTAGAGAGGGGAGGGGGGGTGTGAATAGCCAGACACAAAAACCTTGGCCTCTTTTTCTTTCTGCGATTAGGTTAGCAGCGGAAGCAAAAACAGCACAGAAAGAACCAAACAGACCGAAAGAAAACAAACTAGCTAACACACGAGATTTTACAAGGTTCGGGGATAACTTGCTCCTACTCTTTGGTGTGCCCGTGAGGTGGGTGATCCCTTGATCGTCGGCAGATCAAGCCCCGGAACTCTGGATAAGAATCTTCTCCTTCTCGATGGAGTAACCTCTCCACAACTGTCTCAGTAGAATAACAGTTAAGCGCACGAGACAACAAGAAGGATAGCTCACACAGATGTAGCAGAAAACGCTCAAGCAAGAAGACTATATAGAGAGCTAAAAAATAACCCAGCAAAACACTTCGCTTGTTTTTTGTATGTTCTACTCGCTCCTCTGCTTCGCCAGCTTCTTCTTAAGCCTCTGCTCATCACCCGGCACATCTGCAATCACTGATCAACTCCGTCACCAACCCACTGACCTCTACTGGGCTCAGTCCACTGAAACCTCTTTAGCCGAGCCTCAGGTCAGTCGCCAGCCTCGCCAGACAGTTGTCAGCCTGCGCCAGAAGTCGTTAAATCCTGCGAATGGAAAATAGACAAACTTGACTGAAGTGAAAGTCGCCAATTGACCCTCCTTCTTGGTTTGTGTCATTCCTGTATTACCTGCACACTCATCAGAGGATTAGCATAATAAATCAAAAGGAAATCAGCAGGTATCAGAAAGGATTCAGAGCGAAATCAGACGTCTGACAACGATTCAAATTAAAGTTATCAGACACTGATCGGTCACCCGGACCGATCAGTTACCCTTATAACCGATCAGACTCACCTCTGATCGATCCAGCAAGGATCTAATCGGCCACACTGACCGATATGAGATTGGGGATCGGTCACCTGACCGATCCACCAGCTTACTGGGATTTCCGCCTGCTCCCACTAGCTCTTTCCAACCAAAGGCACCTGATCGGCCCCATGACCGATCAGGTTATGCCCTGATCGGTCCAAGGGACCGATCAGGTCACCTCTGGATCGATCAGTGTTGATGCAGTCTGGCCCGATTATTATTTTGGTGTTGACAACGATTTAAGTTTAGTTGAATGGATTCGGATTAAGTCCAGGTGGATCGAGAGATCGCACGCTGGCATGTGGAAAGTCCTAGCTTGGAGGGCTAGGTGTGAAAAGTCCTAACTTGGAGGGTTAGGTGTGAAAAAGTCCTAGCTTGGAGGGCTAGGTGTGAAAAGTCCTAACTTGGAGGGCTAGGTGTGAAATTCCGGTGAGTGAAGCCGGGTCCTGGTGAATGAAGCCAGGTGAGTGAAATCCTAGTGAGTGAAGCTAGGTTGAAATCCTGGTGAGTGAAGCCGGGTCCAGGTGAGTGAAGCCATGTGATTGAAATTCTAGTGAGTGAAGCTAGGTTGAAATCCCAGTGAGTGAAGCCGGGTCCTGGTGAGTGAAGCCAGGTGATTGAAATCCTAGTGAGTGAAGCTAGGTTGAAATCCCGATGAGTGAAGCTAGGTTGAAATCCCGGTGAGTGAAGCTGGGTCCCAGTGAGTGAAGTCGGGTGACCAAAACCCTGGTGAGTGAAGCCAGGTGAGTGAAATCCTAGTGAGTGAAGCTAGGTTGAAATCCCGGTGAGTGAAGTCGGGTCCTAGTGAGTGAAGCCAGGTGATTGAAATCCTAGTGAGTGAAGCTAGGTTGAAATCCCGGTGAGTGAAGTCGGGTCCCGGTGAGTGAAGCCGGGTGACCGAAACCCTGGTGAGTGAAGCCAGGTCCTAGCTTGGAGGGCTAGGTTGAAGTCCCGGTGAGTGAAACTGGGCATGGAGTCTTGGTCCGGGGGACTAAGAACGAGTCAGAGAAGGGCTGGAAGCTTGTTCTCATGACTTAGAGTGGATTTGACCTTGCCTGGATTGGTCTGGTGACCGATCCAGCTATGTCTGATCAGTCTGGTGACCGATCAGGGAGCATACAGTGGGTTTTGGGAACCTTACTGCTTGGCTCCTGATCGGTCTGGTGACCGATCATGGATACTATTCAGATCGGACTAGTGAACGATCCACGGGATCCTAGAAATCGCGAGGTTCTCCTTATGACCGATCAGAATGACTTCTGATCGGTCAGGAAGTAACCTGATCGGTCACCAGACCGATCAGGGCACAACCTGATTAGTCTGGGGACCGATCTGGAGTGTGCAGCAGACTGCTGGATAGGTCTGGGGACCAATCTGGAGTGTGCAGCAGACTGCTGGATCGGTCTGGTGACCGATCAGGGTCCTCCCTGATCGGTCTGGGGACCGATCAGGAGCAGAACTTTAATTCAAATACGCTGTCAGACGCTCTGATCGCGACTGTTTTCTCTGCCGATTCTCTGATACATTGCTGATTTCATTTGATATGTTTTGCTAAGCTTTTATTTAAGTGTGCAAGCTTTACAGGGATGGTTCAAACATTGGAGGAGAGTCAATGGGAGGCTTTCCTTGGTGCAGGTTTGTCTGTTTACCGATTTCAGGTTTCAACGGGCAGCTGGCGCAGCTGGCGACTGACGGAGGCTCAGCTGGAGAGGAGGTCTTCAGTGGACTGAGTGTCAGGGAGGTCAGTGGGTTTAGGCTGGCTCAGTGGATGCTGATAAAGCTGGCAATGGTGAGCAGAGCTTAAGTTGAAGCTGATGCAAAGGAGCGGGAAGAGGGAACAGGCAGAAACTTGGGACGTTTGGCTGGGTTGTGGTGCTTGTGTGCTCTCTGTTGCTTTGAGCTTAAGCGTTCTTGTCACATTCTTGTGAGCTTCCCTTCTCGAGTGTCTCATGAGCTTATCTTGTATCCATCTGTGAGACAGCTTGTGGAGAGGTTTCTCTACCGAGAAGGAGGAGCTTGATATCCGGTGTTCACCGGGGCTTGATCTGCCGACGATCAAGGGATCGCCCACCTTACGGGCACGCCAAGGAGTAGGGGCAAGTTATCCCCGAACCTTGTAAATCCTCTTTGTTAGCATTCTTGTGCTTGTGCTTAACTTAGGGTTTAGATTCTGCATACTCTATTTTTGTATTGCTTCCGTTGTGCTACTAACCCTTTGAGTGCAGAAAATCGAAAAGTGCTAAAGTTCAAGTGTCTGGCTATATTCGCCCCCCTCTCTAGCCAGCCAAGTTTCAACAAGTGGTATCAGAGCTTGGGGCTCTATACAAGCGGCTTAACATCCGAGAGTCTACAAGATGGCTGGAAGAGAAGGGTTGAGCACAAACCGACCTCCATTCCTCGACGACACTGATTTTTCATATTGGAGGTCAAGAATGGAGTTTTATTTGAAAACAAACATGAGCTTGTCGTTCGCTGTCAAGGAGGGGTTTTCCCTTCCAAAGGATAATGAAGGAAAGGAGCTTGAGTTTTCCAAGTGGTCGGTTGAGCAAATCTGGAAGGGGGAAGCAAATGCCAAAGCTGTGGTCACGTTACAATGTGGGATGGCCAAAGAGCAATTGATCAAGATTGGTCCCTTCACCTCTGCCAAAGATCTATGGAACAAACTTCTTGAGTTCCATGAAGGAACGCATGAAACCCGGACAGCCAAGAAGGACCTCCTTCTCAGTCAACTCCAGAATTTCACAATGGGAGAAAATGACACTGTAAGTATGCTCCATAGTAAATTTAAAGAAGTCCTCAATGGTCTACACTCCATAAATGAAAAGGTCGAGAGCCGCGACCTTGTGAGGTATGTCCTAAAAGGTTTTCCAAGGAATATTTTGTGGTCATCCATGGTGGATGCCCACAAGGTATCTAAGGATCTTTCAATTATTAAGTTAGAGGATTTATTTTGTGAAATGGAGCTACATGAGATCTCTAACCAAAGCCCCAAAGAGAAAGGGTTGGCTTCAATGGCAGGTGACGAAAAGAAGAAAAAGAAGGAGAAGAAGAAGGAAGAAGAGGAGGAAAAGACCCACTGTCATGTGGCTCTAGTGTCATTAGAAGAGTCAACTAAGGATAGTGATACCAAATCGAGTGACTCCTCAACCGCGCCTTCATCATCTTCGGATGATGAAGAGGTAATTTCTCTCGAGTTGGATAAGTGTTATAGAGCAATAGCTTGCTTGACAAACATGCTTAAGAAATCCAAGGTCAAAGTAAAATCATTGAAATTAGAAATAGAAAAGTTGAAAACCTCTAAGGATGAGGTAATTAATGATTTGCATGATGAATCCCTTGAAAATGAAAACAAGACCCTAAAGAGTGAAGTTGAGAGACTCAAGAGTGTTCTTGAGAAATTCTCAACTATCTCTAAAACCCTAGACATAATCTTAAACTCCCAAAGGACGGTTTACAACAAGGCCGGTATAGGTTACCGACCTAAAGAACCAACCTTTGTGCCATTAATGTCTAGAACACATTTTAGATCATCAAATGTTCCTAGGGTTAAAAAGAAAATGACTAAGACATGGGTGCCAAAGTCTTTGGTTGAAGGTTCATTATGTCCCAAAATTTGGGTACCTAAAACCTCAATATTCAGAATTGTATAAGCATTGTTTGAGGGGGAGTATCTATCAATATTGGTTGTTGATAATTGGTACTCCAAACACAATTATAATGATATACTCATGAATGTAGTGTTTTATGATATTTCACTTGAGTAGTAAGAAAATTTTTATACAATGAATGATAGTATATCCATGCTTCAAAATAAATCTACAAGTTTTGGAAAAATTATATATATTGCATGAACGGTTTAGATTGACACATAACTTGCTTATACTATGGATTGCTTAAGATGATCGGTTTTATTATTGAATTCTATGGTTCAAGCTTAAGAGGTTGTGTTTGGTAAACATATGCCATGATTTCCTTGTATGTGTTATACAACATGAATGCATGCTAAGGAAAATATCAATACATAATTTGTGATGATTAGGCATCAATAGACAGGAACATGAGCTTAAGGTTCAGGCTTAAAGTGTTATTTAATATTTTGGAGATGAACTCAATTGAGTATGCCATGATCATACTATTTGGGTGATTAACATTAATCTATGACATGCCAAGTTTGGTTAAGAACAAGATGAACACATAGCTTGTATTGATCATAAGCTGATACAAGCATGTTTTGGAAATTTGATGATAATGTGATACAAGCATGTTTGTGAATTTGATCATACTTTAATCATAAAGTGATATAAGCATGTTTTGGAATTTTAATCATCCATTGAGATTGACACAAACCTAATTTTGGTTAAGAACAGCATGATCACATAGTTTATGATGTTTTAAGTTCCATGACTTGTTTTTTCACTTGACTGATATCAAACCTAATGTCATCCATATGCCCAATATTAATTGGATCACTAGAATGTAGACGGGATTATCAAACTTGTTTAGAATAAACTGATCATGCTAAGAACCCACTGATCATGCTTTGATATAAACTTGTTTTTGGGACTAAGTTCATGCTTAGTTAAGGGAAATGAATGTGTTTGACACAAATCATGTATTTTTGTTAAGGAAAATGAATGTTATCCAATAGAACTCGGTTAGGAGTTAAATCTGATTGGATTAGGGTTTAGAATTGAAACAAATCTATTTCTGAAACTGATCAGTTTTAGAAAACCTTCTGTATCAGACCTGATCGGTCCACCGACCGATCAGGACTCACCCTGATCGGTCTGGTGATCGATCAGACGTCGTTCTGATCGGACTGATGACCGGTCAGGTCAATGTTGATCAGGGAACTCCCAAATTGTTCCCAATGGTGTAAGACTACCCCTCAGTCCAATCACCTTTCATCAAGTTGTATCAGATTACCCAATCATACTGATACATACAAATCTGATACAAACAAAGTACAACTAAAACATACTTGATCCTCCATTGGTACAAACCTGGTACTAAGTGAGTACAAGTTTGTTCAAGTGTTCAAAGAAGGGTAGGAATTTTTAAGACCCTTGATTCTCAGAAATTTTTCTGAAACATCAAGTATTAACATGCTGATTTGATACAAACCTATGTTAGAAGGTTCAAATTCATAAGAAAGGGTTTGTTGAGTCATGACTCTTGTGCTTAATGTTGTGTTTCAGAAATATTTCTGGAATGTCGAATATCAATGGAGTCTACACCCTTATTTTGGAATGCAAATTGTTAATGCAGTCTGATCAGGAACGTATCAGGGTTTCAAAAATTTTTCTGAAATCTGATCGCTCCCCCGACTAATAAGACATATTTCTATATCGAATAATCAACGAACCTGATCGATCCGGAGACCAATCAGGATTATGTGTCCGATACAGCTGCATTCCTTACTTGTCATATGAAACATATACATGTTTGACCATGATATATTTCTGTATATGTTTTCATGTGCAATTCACACTTATTGCCGTATGATGCATATACGTTATTGCCATGATACATGTATGGTATATGCCTTTCATATACAATTCAAACTTAGCTTTGATTACTTTGGGTTTGGGGAGAGACCCGTGTTTGAGGGGGAGGTATGTTTAAACTTAATAAACATGCCTTTTTCGATGTTTGACAATGGGGGAGAGAATGGTTGATTAAGTTTAGGGTTATTGTAGGGGGAGGACTTGGATTCCCTTACGATAATTGAACTGCCTTAAATTGATCATTTAATGCCTAAATTTAAATCGGGTTGTCAAACAACAAAAAGGGGGAGATTGTTGATGCAGTCTGACCCGCTTGTTGTTTTGGTGTTGACAACGATTTAAGTTTAGTTGAATGGATTCGGATTAAGCCCAGGTGGATCGAGGGATGAAATCCCAGTGAGTGAAGCCGGGTCCTGGTGAGTGAAGCCAGGTGAGTGAAATCCTAGTGAGTGAAGCTATGTTGAAATCCTGGTGAGTGAAGTCGGGTCCTGATGAGTGAAGCTAGGTGATTGAAATCCTAGTGAGTGAAGCTAGGTTGAAATCCGGTGAGTGAAGCCAGGTCCTGGTGAGTGAAGCCAGGTGATTGAAATCCTAGTGAGTGAAGCTAGGTTGAAATCCCGGTGAGTGAAGTCGGTTCTCGGTGAGTGAAGTCGGATGACCGAAACCCTGGTGAGTGAAGCCAGGTGAGTGAAATCCTAGTGAGTGAAGCTAGGTTAAAATCCTGGTTAGTGAAGCCGGGTCCTGGTGAGTGAAGCCAGGTGATTGAAATCCTAGTGAGTGAAGCTAGGTTGAAATCTCGGTGAGTGAAGCCGGTTCCCGGTGAGTGAAGCCGGGTGACCGAAACCCTGGTGAGTGAAGCCAGGTCCTAGCTTGGAGGGCTAGGTTGAAGCCCCGGTGAGTGAAACTGGGCACGGAGTCTTGGTCCAGAGGACTAAAAATGAGTCAGAGAAGGGCTGGAAGCTTGTTCTCGTGACTTAGAGTGGATTTGACCTTACCTGGATCTGTCTGGTGACCGATCAGGGAGTTTGGCATGGAGTTCCCTCGTGGATTGATCTGGTGACCGATCCAGCTATGTCCGATCGGTCTGGTGACCGATCAGGGAGCATACAGTGGGTTTTGGGAACCTTACTACTTGGCACCTGATCGGTCTGGTGACCAATTAGGGATACTATTTAGATCGGACTGGTGAACGATCCACGGGATCTCAGAAATCACGAGGTTCTCCTTATGACCAATCAGGATGACTTCTGATCGGTCAGGAAGCAGTCTGATCGGTCACCAGACCGATCAGGGCACAACCTGATTGGTCTGGGGACCGATCTGGAGTGTGCAGCAGACTACTGGATAGGTCTGGGGACCGATCTGGAGAGTGCAGCAGACTGCTGGATTGGTCTGGTGACCGATCAGGGTCCTCCCTGATCGATTTGGGGACCGATCAAGAGCAGACTTTAATTGAAATACGCTGTCAGACGCTTTGATCGCGACTGTTTTCTCTGTCGATTCTCTGATACATTGCTGATTTTATTTGATATGTTTTGCTAAGCTTCTGTTGAAGTGTGCAGGCTTTACAGGGATGGTTCAAACATTGGAGGAGAGTCAATGAGAGGCTTTCCTTGGTGCAGGTTTGTCTGTTTACCGTTTTCAGGTTTCAACGGGCAGTTGGCGACTGACGGAGGCTTAGTTGGAGAGGAGGTCTTCACTGGACTGAGTGCTCAGGGAGGTCAGTGGGTTCAGGCTGGCTCAGTGGATGCTGATGAAGCTGGCGTTGGTGAGCAGAGCTTAAGTTAAAGCTGATGCAGAGGAGCGGGAAGAGGGAACAGGCAGAAACTTGGGAAGTTTGGCTGGGCTGTGGTGCTTGTATGCTCTCTGTTGCTTGAGCTTAAGCGTTCTTGTCACATTCTTGTGAGCTTCCCTTCTCGAGTGTCTCGTGAGTTTATCTTGTATCCATCTGTGAGACAGCTTGTGGAGAGGTTTCTCCACCGAGAAGGAGGCGCTTGATATCCGGTGTTCACTGGGGCTTGATCTGCCAACGATCAAGGGATCTCCCACCTTACGGGCACGCCAAGGAGTAGGGGCAAGTTATCCCCGAACCTTGTAAATCCTCTTTGTTAGCGTTCTTGTGCTTGTGCTTAACTTAGGGTTTAGATTCTGCATACTCTGTTTTTGTATTGCTTCCGTTGTGCTACTAACCCTTTGAGTGCAAAAAATCGAAAAGTGCTAAAGTTCAAGTGTCTGACTATATTCACCCCCACTCTCTAACCATCCAAGTTCCAACAATCAGGACTCATTATGATCAGTCCAGGAGGACCCTGATCGGTCGCTTTGACCGATCAGGGTCTTCTCTAGATCATACCGATCTCACTCTGATCATTCACCGGAACGATCAGAAACCACACAGAATGTTTCTGTTCTCTTCCTGATCGTTCACCAGAACGATCAGACTCCCTGGATCGGTCACCAGACCGATCTATTATCCATGGAGTTTGTGTCAATCCCCGATCGAACTCCAGACCGATCCAGCCACTCTATGACTCATGCTCAGTCCCCCGGACCAAGTCTTCGTGCCCAGTTTTACTCACCAAGACTTTGTTCAATCTAGCTTCACTCACTAGGACCCGACTTCACTCATTGGGGTTTCCGTCACCTAGCTTCACTCGCTAGGACCCGACTTCACTCACCGGGATTTCCTTCACCCAGCTTCACTCGCTAGGACCCGGCTTCACTCGCCGGGATTTCCTTCACCCAGCTTCACTCGCTAGGACCCGGCTTCACTCACCGGGATTTCCGTCACCCGGCTTCACTCACAGGGACCCGACTTCACTCACCAGGGTTTCCTTCACCCGGCTTCACTCACCAGGACCCGACTTCACTCACCGGGGTTTCCTTCGCCTGGCTTCACTCACCAGGACCCGACTTCACTCGCCGTGGTTTTCTTCGCCTGACTTCACTCACCAGGACCCGGCTTCACTCACCGGGATTCGTACCCAGTCCCCGACCAGGACTTAAGCCGAACTTATCTTACTCACCTAAACTTAAATCGATGTCAACACCAAAACAACAATCAGGTCAGACTGCATCAACAAGCTCGACCATCCTCCCATGCGCCTCCTACTTCCCTCGCATGCCGACCCTTCCACAAGCCTGGAGGTACCGAGCGGCAGCGCGCTTGAGCGGTCTCAAGAGATCCATCTCTATGGACCGCTCGCCGACCATTTTGTCCAAGGCCTCAGGGAGTGCAACTACCGAGTCCCGAGCATCAGGGCCAACACGTTTATGCCAGAGGCCACTCAGGTATGTCGGTTAAGTATATCTTTTTCTTACGTTTTCCTTAACTTGGTGCTGAAGACGTGCTTTGTGTTTTGCAGCTTTGGAGCACATTCTACAGCGTGTCCATGACCATGCTGGCCCACTCCAAGGCCTGGCTACGGGCCGAGCAGTGGGTGGCGAACTTGGAGGCCCGACTCCGGCATACTCGGCTGGTATCCGACGAAGCCTCCCTCAATGACCTAAGGGTAGAGGTCATTGCTCTGCAAGACCAATTGGCCCATTCGGAGGAGCAACTGGAGATCGCCCAATCTTAGATTGCCTCGGCGGATACGGCAGTCGCCAAATCACTCCACCACGTCTCCCAAGTCGAGCACATGGAGAGCAAGGCCTGGTATCTCCGGAGTAAGGCACAAGAGGAGCTGAAGGAGGTGCAGGCCGAACTCATTAAGGTGACCCAGTCTTTCGAGTCCCTGTGCTCCGAGCTGGCAGTCAAAGAGCAGGAGCTGTCTGCCCAGGCTAAGAACACCGACTCCCTAGCAACTCAGCTGGCCGGTCGGGATGCCGAGCTCAACACCTAGGCGGAGGAGTTGAGTTGACTCCAGGGGCAGCAGTCTACTTGGGAGGCTGCCCAATCCGAGCTCAAAGAGCTTCGAGCCTACAAGGCGGGCGAGGTAGCTCGGTGGGATGCTCGGTGAGTAGAATACCTGAATTCCATGGACTTCAGCCGTGAGCTATCTCAGAGGCTACGATCCTTGCTTAAGCAACAAATGCTCAGCACCTTTGAGCAGCTTAAGCAGGGGGGCACCTTCCGCTCGACCTCCCAGCCAGCATTGTCAAACTGGCCGGTCTGACTCAGCAGATGTCAGAGGAGGTCTTCCGACCCTTTAAGTGAGGGTCAGGATTTTCGTTTTTCTTTTCTTTCTTTTTTTGTAGAGGCTTGCCTCACTTTTGTAACGAATCTCTATTTCAATGATCTAGTCAAGAGTGGATCTCGTGAGTGTCGACATCTTAATTGGTGTTGACATCTTAAGTCAATGGATCTCGTGAGTTGAGAAGCGGATCAAGCTTCTTGGAGAAGAGGAGCCCGAGCGAGTGGAGAAAGAAGCTATCACTATTGTAGCCTCAGTGATTTACCTCCTTCGTGTTGTCCCTGTGACGAGTTGTCAGGGACGTTGTGAGTGAGTGAATCGTCTTTTACCACCAAGAAGTGATAAGTAACAATAAGATGAAATAAGGACAAGTAATGTGCAAGCATGTATCAATTAACAAGAGAAGAAATAAGATCATATACAGAATTCCTTTACAAATGCTTTAGAATTAAATCTATTTTGATAGAAGTAATCATGCAGGCAATGAAAGCGAAACAAGCAAGAAAAATGCATCTCAAAGGAAGAATTTGCATTTTCAATTCACTGTTTGCTTGACTACATAATGCCCCATGATAACTCCAATTTATCTTAGTGTGCCACTAGATTCTATCCATATTAAAACATCATCAACACAATAGAAACAGGTGATAACCTTGCACTAATTGGAGTCAATGAATGGAAAAAAAGAACAAATTAAATACCATAGAGGGGTATACAATCTGAGACAATGATAACGGCATGGGAAATAGCAACATGGGCAGCCATTTAGAGGCCTCTTGATCCACACTCTCGACCAACTCCAACAGAAGGTGACAATAAGCCTCAGTTGATCCACTTTCTTTTCCACATGTTATAGTTTTTCCAAGTAATTCCTTTGCTTCACTCTTCTATTGAAATCATTAATCTCTTCTCTATTTTCTTGCCTAATAATCAACCATCTTGTGGCTGTTGAGACAGCCAGTCGTCAGGGCCAATGAATTTGTTGTCAATGAAGTGAGAAAGTTGTTTTCCAGAAAGCTTCTTTAACCAACTTACTCTTCTCGACTTAGATGACCCTGGTCCCGTGCAACCTTCTTCTACGTAAGTTGTCTTGCTCCTGGGAAACAAAAAGAAATCGATAAATTCGTTCTTAGAACAAAAATGAACAATAGTGTCATTTATTATATCAAACATCAAGTAAAGAATTTCTTACTCATCTGAGGAACCCCATCCTGCCCAACCCTCGGGTACAATATTGGCCGGCATGTATGTCTTGTAGAAAACCACAGTGGACCAATCATTCCATGGTCTTCCAAGGTAGATCTTGCCCGAGCCGCGAATGGTGCAAAACTTGAACACGAACCCGGTCGGACTATCTTTGTTTGACTTAGCATTGGCAGTCAGCCAACCTGATCCAATCGAATTGAGAACACAACTCTGCATGTAACATGATACAAATCTGATGCAGTGTCTACTTGATTGTAGCCCAACCTACAACAGTTTTTCTATCGGTTGTTGGATGTTAAGAGGTGAATTACCTTATACACGGATTGCGCAGAGCCAAAAATATAATCGACAGCACCTTCGATCCAACAATCACTAAAAAAATGTCGGCCATGGTAATCGCACAAGGTGTCTTGGTAGCCAATGAAAGAACACCTGTGGAAGGAGTTCCTATCTCCCCCAACTAGAGCTGCCTCTGCTACTTGATAAGGTCCACCTCCCGGTTTGTCAAATGAATTCTGTAAAGAAAGAGATGAAGTTTGCATTACCATGAGTAGTATTTTTTTTAAGTCCTAGTCAAATTGGTATATTTATATTGGCAACTATATAAATGTGCAATTGAACCCCTGTGATTAGATGCAATGAAATTTAATTCTAGCTAGCTAGTCATATATCATGATTTGATAATTAGGAGGTTACATTTTTATTTTATTTTATTTTATTTTTGTTGTTGAAGTTCAACCAATTAGTTTGTCTTAGTTATTTCTGATTATATGTCCAATTCGAAGTTTGACCTAATTAACATGGAATCATTTATTTGAGATTTATACAGAATTCTCACCACAAATGCAATATCTCGAGCAACAAAATCATTGGCAAATACCCTGAAGGTCGCACAATTCATGGCATCGCCATGATCATTCCACTCTATGCTAGTCTTGCTAACACCTTCACCTTGGAGCACAATAAATGATTTTTTCATTGGTATGTTAACCTTTTCCCTATAAGATATCAAAAATACAGTACATATCAAGGAGAGAAGAGGAAGCAAAAAACATATTAATCTATATCTTCAAGAATACCTATTAGACTCCAAGAGTGTAATTCTCACACACCAAGAGGTACCATGGTGACAATATAATAAAAGAGACCTATGAAAAATAAGGGAATAAATAGAAAGAAGAGGAGGAAGATGCAAAAAGGTGAATCCGTCACCCTAACGGCCCTCTGGTCTCTGTCCCACAAGTGTTCAGAGAGGGTAAATCACGGTGAATGCTGGGCAGGTGAGGCACCCAGGCGCGAGGGATTTTTTTTAAACAGCAGCCGAGGTTTTACCTCCTGCGCATACCGTCGACCCTCGAACCCATGCCCTCCGATGCAAGCGGCGAGTACCTCACCAGCTGATCCAGCCCGTGGGGGCGAAAGAAGAGGAGGAAGAGAACAGGCGGCTAGTGGTGGGTTCGCGCGCGTGGGAGATAAATACAGGAGGAGCTAGAGAAAAGAAGAAAAAGAGAGGGAAAAAACAATACTTAACAATACCTGTAAATCCCTTGCTTAACATGAATTTGAATCCATTTTTGATTGCCGTCAGGAATTGAATTAATGGCAGCTTGAATCGACTTGAAGTTTCCATGTCCTTTCTGATCAACGACGATGGTTTTTGTGATTGAAGAAGCTCCATCTGTGTACACACAAGAACTCAGAATCAACAGCAATGAGAACAATATGAAATACATGACGAAGATAAGTGGTATGGAAAGATTCTATGACATGCATATATCAAAATATTTGGTTGAGATTTCAATTTTTATAATAAATTTAGTTTATGGAAAGTATAATGTATATAACAATTGTAGAACATTCTTTTTCAGTTTGAATAAATATTTATATACAATGCCCGGTTACAGGTTATTCTCTCCATTGTTCTTCATTTTTACCAGGTTGACTCACTATAAATGGAAGAAAGAAGGAATAAGAAAGGTACATTAATTGTGAAAGAAAATGAATTTCATTTTATTATTTCAATTTTCTTTCTTTATGTACATTAATCGAAAGTAATTATTCCATTTATATATTGAAAAAAAATGATTAGCTTTTTATATCATTATTTTATTTTATTTCCTTATCTTTTGCAGTAAAAGAGGTCTAATTTAGGATCTTCTTAAACATTTAAAATTATTACATGAATTTAAAGATATTATCATTCTAATCTATCTATTAATATCTATAAAACACAATTTTACATGCAAACGTGGCATTCACAACTTATAATTCCAGACCAAACCGAATATAAATTTTCTAAATAAAAAATTTATAATTAAAAATATAAATTCAAAAGAAAATATATAATTATAAATCCTAAAAAGAAAATTCAGATCTTAATCCAAAATTAAAATTTTAAAAAATAATTTATCAAATTAAAAAATGATAATTTCAAATTTTAATTTGAAATTATATTTTAAAATTTCCAAAATTAAAATTTTAAATAACTTATAATGATTACAGTAAAGTATATAAAAAATAAATTTAATTTAATTTTAATGTAATATAGGTCTTTAGCTTCTCTTGAGTTGATGTAAGAAAAATAATAGTCTCGTATCTGAAGTTACTAAGACGAATTACACACAGAACAATTATAAAAATGGACAAAGAACGATAAAGCAACTCTTACCTTTCTCGATCTTTTGCTAAGATCAAATATATAGTATCTGTTCTTATCAATTTAATATCTGATATGTGGGTCATTGGTCTACTTTGATATTAAATTAATTTTTATATGGGTGATGAGCCATCACAGTAGTTTGCTACTAGGGTTTTCATGTGTCGCCTGTGTGTTGCACTATAGCACAGGCCTGACACATCCCTATCCAAGCAAAGTAAACTTTAGATCGCATCCACATCCATCACCCTTATAAAACTTATAATTACCATTAATATCTTATATTATAAAAAATAATACTATATCTTATATTGACATGAATTCATGATGAAATAAAATTACTTTTCATTTTAATTTTTTATTTAATAATAAAAATTGACATATATATTATCACTAAATATGTTATTTGAATTGTGTAAAATTTTTGTGTATTACACGGGTATTATATTAGTTATTAAATAAATTAGTGAAACAAATATATATATATATATATATATATATATTGGAAAAATAGTTAATTTTCAATATTTACCCATCTCTTGGGCTATATATTATATAATTGTAAAACCTTTTTGAACATTAAAATAATGTGTGTTATTCAGCACAAAGAGTAGCTAGATGATAGATTTATATTTATCTTCCTGCTGCATTCATTAACATGTAATCGTCTTCAATATCATGTTTTTGGTGGCAATTAACATATTTTATTCTGTCTCGTCGGAGTTAGAGCTGTTTTGGCCGTCGGATTTACCCGTCCTATCAAATAATTTAAACGGGAAAAATTAATTGGAATTTTATCAATTAATTTTAAGATGGATCTAGCCTAATCCATTTGGGCCCGTGAGGAAAAAAATCCCTTTAAGATTTAAAATTAAAATTGAAAAGTCAATGGGCTCGTGAGCTTCACTCCTCTAGTCCATAAGATAAATTTAAAATTTTCAATAATTTCTATATTTTTTTTGATGGGGCTGTGAACTGGCCCGCTTAATGTACAACTCATCTTGAGTTGAGTTAGATTAGAAATTTCTTAATCGGTCAAGATGACGAGTCGGTCTGCTCCATCATATGACATGTGGATTTTTGATAAGTCTATCCTCCCGACCACGGATTTATCGGTTTGATGGTATAAAAAGAGTAAACATAAATAAACGTGATGATAAAAAAAAAATCAAGTGTAATTGAGTTAATGGTAATATGATATCTCCGAGATTATAGTTCAGTGGAAGAGTATCAAGTTCTCACTTAGATATCTACATTTAATCCTTAATTATGACATATTTTATAGGAATTTTTTTCTTTAAATAGGACACACAATTATATATTGTGAATTTTTTGGCTATTCGTTATAAATATTTCTCGATTTACTCTAGTAATATATATATATATATATATAAAATTTTTATAAGACTAAATTGATCATCCTTGGTAATAGTTAGTTCATAATTTTTTTAATGGTAATATGATTTGTTTTTTTATGCTGTAATAATTACTGCTATTTGCATGTTAAAATATTTGTAATAAAAACATTAACCTTGTTTATTTGGGAGGAACCAACTTTTTTTAACAAATTGAGTTAATTTTTTTCTAGAAAAAGAATAGACTATTCATCATTTTTGTTGTTTAACTATTCTAACATAATAAAGGACGGAAGTAATCTTTTTCGTGGAGAAGTTTTTGATGCGACATCTTTGAAGATTTGCTACAATTTTGAGTTGTTTGATCAGAGATTTTGGGATTTAGAAGAATGGATGTGTTGAGCAAAGGCAGAAGCTATAATACTATAATTCCTTATTTACAGTAATAAGAACTTAGCTGCTAAATGTATAGATTTATATAGACAATCGGTTTTCATAATTTTTCTTTCAATAATTATAAATCGGTCAAAATAATTGTAACTCTATATTAGAAGATTAGGATTAATTCCCCTTCTAATATAGTTTTTTTTATCAGGAATAAAATGTTCCATTCCTTAAAAAAAAAGTTATTTTATTCATAGAATATTATTTTAAATATTTTTTTTGGTAGAATATTTTTTATCTACCCAGTTTATAATTTTTTAAATCTATAGTTTGAAAATACAAAATCACATAGTATAGTTTGAAAATACTAAATCACGTACTATTTTTTTTTATTTTACCTCTAATAATCGACGATTAAAAAAAATCAATTGAATCTGAAATTTTAAGCAAAAAAAAAAAATAATCGATTGATTTACTTTTGTATTGATATCAATTTTAGATAAAATTGATTGATGGACTAAACAAATTCGGATTAATATAAAATTAGTTCCTATGTATTTGTCTAATTATCTTGATTATATGCATGCTCTCAAATATCAATTTGACCCAATATATCGAGAGTAATGATTTTTTGGACATGAATATGTTTGAAAAATCTAATCTGTATTCAAAAAATCATTACTTTCAATATATAGATAGATCAAACGATTTCAAATTGATATGACATTAGTTCCTATGTGTTTGTCTACTTCTTTGGATTATATTCATGCCCTAAACACCAATTTGACTCAATATATCGAGAGTAATAATTTTTTGAACCTAGATTGGATTTTTCGAACATATTCGTGTTCAAAAAATCACTGCTCTAAATATATTGGGTTAAATTGACGTTTTAAAGCATTAATATAATCAGGAGAATTAGTCAAACACAATAGAGATAGTTTCATATTAATCCAAGGTCGTTTGATTCATCAACCGATTTTGGCATTGATTTTTTGAACATGAATTATATTGTTTAAATACATTTGTTTTGAAAAAATATTGCTCTCAATATATTGAGTCAAATTAATATTTGAGGGTACAATTATAATTAGGAGAATTAAATGAACACATTGGAGCTAGTTCATATTGATCATAGGTTGTTTGATCTATCATCTCATTTTGGAGAAAACTGGCTGATGGACCAAACGACCTTGAATTGACATGAAACTATCTCATATATGTTCGTCTATTTTTTTCAGATTATATTCATACCCTCAAACATCAATTTGACTCAATATATTGAGAACCGTAATTTTTGAACACGAATTAGTTTTTTCAAATATATTCATATTTAAAAAATCACTACTTTCAATATATTTGGTCAAATTGACGTTTGAGGATATGAATATAATCAAGAGAACTAAGAGTATACATAGAAACTAATTTCATATCAATCTGAGGATGTTTGGTCCATCAACCATTTTTGTCTAAAACTAGTTGATAAACTAAACAACCTCAGATTGATATGAAACCAGCTTATATGTATTCGTTTAATTCTCCTAATTATATTCATACTTTTACATCCTGTTTGGAAAGGGGTGGAATTGAATTCCATTGGGAATTGGAATTCAATTCCATCCTTTGGTATGCATTTTAAGGAAGGAATTGATAAGGAATTGAATTCCAATTCCTTTCAAAACCCTCAAAACAAATCAGACCTAAACACCTCTGATTTGTGAAAGGAATTCCCCTTAAAATTTTAAATTACCAAATCACCCCCTCATTTCACAGTCCAAGAAGCCTCACACAACGTCTGCGTGTCACTGTGGCTATCGTCGCGCCGATTGTTGCGGCCTCCTCCACTGCCACACGACCGCTGTATTTCCCACTCCTCCCTGTCGACGCTCCACTGTCGGCTCCCGCTAGCAGCTACCACTGCCTATACCACCGCCTCTCTCGTGCTGTGAACAACTAATGTCATCGCCGTCCTATCCTAAGTCTGAAAACTGTCGCTTGTGCTCGCTGTTGCCTCCATGGTTGCAACCTCCGTCGGCTGCAGAAGCTTCTCGACTAGGCCAACTCCGGCCACTCGTGCAAACGTCGACCGCTGGCTCACCTGGATGAGCCGCGCCGTCGGGGAAGAAGAACACGCAATTAATTAATGATTCAATTAAGTTTGATTAATATTGATGAATTCATTGGTTAGTTAGTTCTCGTTAATCATTAATTAAGTTAATAGATGGAATATTCTGTTTAATTTGATTAATATGTTTAATTAATTATTTGGATAACTAAACAAAATATATATATATATATATATATATATATATATATATATATATATATATATATATATATATCTATGTATGTATGTATGTATGTATGTATGTATGTATGTATAAATTGATATTTGATAAAAGGGTTGATTGAATAATTAAATTAATAATCAGGTAATTGATTAATTGTGCTTGTTTTGGGTTCTGAATGGTTAAATTATGCTTATTTTGGTGAAGGATAAAATGGTGAAAGTATAACAATTGAATTCAATTCTGATTGATTTCAAAGCAAGGAATTCAATTCAATTCTGTTGTTTACTAATTCATTCCAAACATGAGAATTGGAATTCAATCCCGGATGGAATTCAATTCAATTACTTCCTTAAAAAGTTTCCAAACAGGGTGTTAGATATTAATTTGATTTAATATATTGAGAGCAGTGATTTTTTAAATATGAATATATTTAAAAAATTTAATTCATATCTAAAATATCAACGCTCTTAATGTATTGAGTTAAATTGATATTTGAGGGTGTATATATAATTAGGAGTAGTAAATGAACACATATAAACTAGTTTCATGTCAATCCGAGAATGTTTGGTCCATCAACCGATTTTGCAAAATTGAGAATTGAAATTTTCGAATATATTTGTGTTTAAAAATTATTACTTATAATATATTATCTAAAATTGATGTTTAAGGATATGAATATAATCAGGAGAACTGACTAAATATATAAAAATTAATTTCATATAAATTCGATATCATTTGGTTTATCAATCAATTGCTCAAAATCGACTTTATATAATAATGTTATTGATAAAAATCAAATTAGTCGACTGATTTTTGTTACTAGTCGACTAATAAAATTTTAGCACAAACAAAAATCACTTCATCGAATAAAAAAATCAATCCACTGATATTCAAATAGAAATTGATTCAATTGATTTTTTTTTTACAAATTGACTAATTAAAAATAAAACGGAAAGTGAGTATATGATTTGGTATTTTCAAACTGACTCTACCTAATTTAATAATTTCAAAAAATTATCTACTAGGTTTTTCAAACTACTCTACCTAATTTAATAATTTCAAAAAATTATCTACTTGTTGGATAAAAAGCTGAATAAACTTTCCTTCCTCAATTTTTTCTGATTCTTACAACGGTGAGAGACCACCTCAGGCGGCCCTGTGTGCCCCATTGGTATATCAGAATAGTGTCTCAATGGAGTATTTTTGGACTAGTAATAAATAGATGTCTGTCCATCCTTATATGTTTGTTATTATTTGAATTAATAATTTATATAATTTATTTTTTTATATTAATTTTTAGATGTGTCCTTTTTTTATGTTAGTTATTATCTGAATTAATAATTTATATAATTTATTTTTTCATATTAAGATGGGTGGGTAAAGACGTTGAAAACTAATAAAACGCCTTTCCAGAATTGAGAACTTACCTGACCTTGGACGGGCATTGCAGCGATGCCGCTGCGCATTTTTTTTTCATTCCTATTTTATTTTTTTCTGTCTTCTCCTCGTCCTGTCAAAGATTTTTTTCCATCTTAATCTTTTTTCTTGGTCGTTCCACACTTTAGTGTAACCATAGCCTAACGGAAATTGTGTTGTGCCCAAAAGTTATGTGAAATAATTTTGATTCACACTTTTACTCTGCCCTTTTAAACTTATTTAATTATAAGTTTGATCAATATTATATATTAATATATTTTATTTATTTGACAATTTAAAATGAATATTATTAAATGGGGAAAATAATTAAAATTAAACCAAAGTTAAAATGGAAAGGGAAGAAAAAGAATTTAAACTATTGTTAAATTACAATATTTTTTTTCACTATATAATTTTAGTTAAATGCCATTTTAACATTTAGCTAGATTGTTACTGTTAAATCCGGTGAGTCAGAAACCGATAGAATAATTTTTCATAAAATTGAGATGAAAAATTAGGGTTTATCAAATTAGAGAAAAAGTTTAAGATAAATTCTTAAACTATGAAAGGTTGAATTGTTTGATATTTAATTCTAAAGGTCTAAACTAAAAATATATCTTAAAATTTGAGGACTAGTTCGATTTATGACTAAAGTTACGGGGTTAAGAGGATAAATAATCTAACCCTAGAAACCTATTATGGATTACATTAAGTTGGAGGGTTAAATGGCTAAAACCCTTACCCTAAGGGTAAGGTCTAAATTTCGAAGAGTTGAGGGGCCTTTCTGCAAAAAGACCAGCCACATAAATACCTTTCCTCTCCTCTTCATTCGCCCGCACCCAAGCACCCACACACTCGAACATTTCCTTTTCTCCTTTTTCTGCGTCGCCCTAGCCCACGGCCACAACCCGACGCCACCTCCTTCTTCTCTCCATGCGAACCTAGCGAACCCAAGGTCGGCGATCTTCATTCTTTCCTCTGCTGCTCTCTCTCTAGATATAGGGCAAAAGTCTGGAGACGAGAGGAGGTGTTGCGGGTTTTGCCGGCGATTGATCTTCACCTTCGATCGGGTGAGTACTTAGATATGAAGTATTAGGTCGTCTTGACCCCGTGTACATGGTAATCATTGGATCTATGGCAGAAGCACGAGGGATCCTCTCCTTGGATTGTATTCGGGCACGTCTTAGCCAAGCCTTGGGGTCAACCATTGCCTAAGGTAAGGACTGATTCTAACAGTTGATTTTCGTGAGGATCTTAGCTACTACATTGAAGTTTCACAAGTGAATTTTTGATCGAACAGTTTTCTTGGCTTTTTGAATATGGATTTCTCATTCAGATTTGATCCGGACCAGCTAGTGTGTAGCCTGACCTGGCAGTCTGGCAACCCATCAGGAGGAGATTGGTTTGTGGGCCCCAGGAGCTCATCGAACATTGGGCCCATGCAGGCGGATCAACCCATTTCCCCCGAACACGAGGAAGCATTGGCCCTGGCTAAGGCTAAGAGGGCCAGAAGCCCTAAAGGCTAGAAACCCCGAAGGCCCCTGAGTCCAGGAAGTCTTGGGTAGAGGAGTTCCAAATCAAGAGAGCCCCAAGTCGGAGAAGTTCCAACTCACAGCGTCACTAAGTCTTAACACTCCGAGTCAGGGGAGTTGCAACTCAAAGCATTCTGTAAGTTATAAGCGAATCGGTTTCCTCACACTTCTCGGCTCGGCTCCCAGCCGGACGCGTCGCGACCCACACTCCGACAGTCCTCCCGAGTCAGAGAAGTCGTCACTCAGAGTATCACCAGATCATAAGATCCCCGGGTCAGGAGCACCCTGAGCTAGAAGAGCACTCGGTCGTCGACCAGACTATCCTTGAGTCAGCTGAGTTCGGACGTGCATCCCGAACCACGCTCCCCACGACTCAAGAAGCATACCTTCGCTCGGGAAGCCTTCCTTAACTCGGGAAGTCAAGTTGTCTAAGGTTCCTGTCGTGACTTATCAGAACAACCACTCCCTGACACAGGACTAGCAAAAGAAGTACGGGGTCGGTGCATGTCTGGTACCACTCCGGCCCAAATAGAGAGTATCTCGCTGATGACATGATCTCCCTGTCATATCCTAACCCCCCATACTATGACTACATACGTCCATGTCAGGTCGAGCGGCACCTGACGACGCTCGCCCTTAAGTTGACAGCGCCCCTTTCCTTATTCCAGTATGTGACACAATACCCTGCCACTCTAGCTCTGTCTTACCCTGTCCTCATATACGACAAAAAAGTGGCAGAGGGGTAGAAGCTGTCAGCTCACCTCGACTATATAAACCTCTCCACTCCTCATCCCACAGGTACGCGCAATAATATTTTTGCTACTGTTCTATTGCTTTCACTGCTCTTCAACCACCGGGGACTGACTTGACTATCGGAATGTCTTGCCGGGGACTTTTCCCGGCTGGTTCAAATGGTCTCTTTCTTGTAGATAGAAGACAGCCTCAGCAGTTCGTGATCTTCGGGAGACCGTGGGCTCTTGGGAGTCCACCTCGCTTCGCGACAGGATCAAATTTGGCGCTAGAAGGAGGGCTATTTCGCCTGATCGGAAGTGCAAGATGGAAGACCCCAACCGAATCATGATGACTGTCACGCTCGAGGAGTATGAGCTCCTGATGGCTACTAGAGCTCAGAAAACCCCCCAGAGGCCTTCGTAGGTCAATAGTCGGGCACCTAGATTCCCCGAGCCGGCAACATAAGGGAAGTTGGGAGGTCGGGGAAAGCCTGCCCGACCTGAGGGTGGTTCCGCTCCATTTCCGGCTGCTTCTTATCGGGATCGGGATGACGAAGCTGATTCGATGCCGGCTGAGGCATCTGCGTCCAACCAGCTGCATGGGCCCCGATCGGATACGGGAAAGGCCCCGGCCGACCCCTCTCCGGCCACCCTGGTACGTAGTCCCTTTTCTTCCTGGATCTTGGAGGATCCAGTTCCCCGACACCTCCGCTTCTTCACAATCCCCGAATACGCGGGGACCACCGACCTAGAGGAGCACTTGATGAAGTTCGAAAATGCTGTCCTGCTCCACCAGTACGCGGAGGGCGTCAAGTGCCAAGCCTTCCTAACGACCCTCTTGGGCCCGACCCAGAGATGGTTCGACCAACTCCCCAATGGGTTGGTCACGAGCTTTGAGGAGCTCAGGAGGGTTTTCCTCCAATATTTCACCAGTAGTCGGAGGCACCACAAAATGAGCCTCAACCTGTTCGCGTTGAAGCAAGGCCAGAAGGAATGTCTCCGGTCCTATATCAAAAGATTCAATCAAGTGGCACTGGACGTGCCAACAGCCACGCCTGAGGTCTTGATCAGTGCCTTCTCCCAAGGACTGCAAGAGGGAGATTTTTTTCGCTCGCTGATCAGGAAGCCACCGAAGGACTTCGATAGCCTACTGGGAAAGGCTGCCAAATACATAAATGTCGAAGAGGCACAGGCCTCCAGGAAGAAGGAGTCGATCAACACGATGACTCCCAACCCCGCCCAAAGCAACAGATCCCCGAGCGGGCCCATCTGCAGCCCGCGAGGACCCATTGACCGAGCGGGAACAGAACGACGACACGTGCAACAAGTGGACCAGGGGTGTCTGCCGACCCGCTGGAGGCCCTACTGCACGTTCCATCAGAGCCACACCCACGCCATGGAGGAGTGCCAACAAGCCGACCGGGGTCGGGCTCCTGCTCCCCGAGGGAGTGGACGACAAACATCTCCCGGGCGAGGCTCGGGTCGGGTCAATCAAGCCATAGCCCCAGCAAATGAAGAACCCCGGAGGAATCCCCCTGTCTCTCGTAACCTGTTCCCACAGAAGGATCGAGCCAACGCTGAGGAGATGGAGGAGGAGTAAGCCAATCGACAGAATGCCGTCCGAGGAGGAGTGCATGTAATCTCGGGTGGACCGACCGGGGGAGAGTCCAATCGGGCGCGGATAGCACAGGTGCGCCGCTTGGAGATTCACCAAGTCGGCACTAGCTCGGCACAAGCAGCAGGGCCCCAGATTAGTTTCGAGCCCCAAGACCTACAGGGACTAGAAGTCCCGCACGATGGCGCCCTGGTCATCACCACCATCATCGCCAACTACCAGGTCCACCTGATCATCGTGGACACGGGCAGCTCGGTCAATATACTGTACAAGAAAGCTTTTGACCAGCTGCAGATCGAGATGTCCCAGCTAGAGTTGGTGGCAACCTCGTTGTTCGGGTTCACCGGGAACCAGGTGCAGCCCATTGGCCAGATCCATTTGGCCATTTCCTTAGGTGAGGAGCCGCTGAAGAGGACCAGATGGTCCACTTTCCTGATAGTCGATGCTCCCTCGGCCTACAATGCCATTCTCGGGCGGACTGACCGGGGGAGACTCTAATCGGGTCGGAAGGCACAGGTGCACCGCTTGGAGATTCACCAAGTCGGCACTAGCTCGGCACAAGCAGCAGGGCCCCAGATTAGTTTCGGGCCCCAAGACCTACAGGGACTGGAAGTCCCGCACGATGATGCCCTGGTCATCATCGCCGTCATCGCCAGCTACCAGGTCCACTGGACCATCGTGGACACGGACAGCTCGGTCAATATACTATACAAGAAAGCTTTTGACCAGCTGTAGATCGAGATGTCCCAGCTGCAGTTGGTGGCAGCCCCGTTGTTCGGGTTCACGGGGAACCAGGTGCAGCCCATCGGTCAGATTTGTTTGGCCATTTCCTTAGGTGAGGAGTTGCTGAAGAGGACCAGATGGTCCACTTTCCTGATAGTCGACGCTCCCTCGGCCTACAACGCCATTCTGGGCCGACCGACCCTCAACGAATTCAGAGCCGCCACCTCCACCTTCTACCTTAAGATTAAGTTCCCAGTCGGGGACAAGGTAGGAGAGGTCAGAGGGGACCAGAGGGTAGCCCGGAGATGTTACGTGGATGTCCGGGTGGAAAGCCAGAAGGCCCCTCGACCCTTCTCAAGCTGCAATATAGTCCAAGCCTCGCCCTGGGTCGAACTGCGCGATGACAAGGAGGAGGTCCAGCTGCTCCCCGATCGGGAGGAAGCCCGAATCAAGATTGCGGCTAGGTTACCAAACGAGCTGAAGGAGCCCCTGCTAGAATGTTTGGCTCGGAACCAGGATGTGTTCGCCTAGTCGGTCAAAGAGTTGAAGGGCGTTCGACCGGAGGTGGCAGAGCATCACCTTCATGTATATCCCAATGCTTGACCCGTCAAGAAGAGAAAGCAGGACTTCAGCACCGAGCAAAATAAAGTGATCCGGGCTGAGATCGAGAAGTTGTTGGAAGCCGGCCACATTCGGGAGGTCCAATTCCCAGCTTGGTTGGCCAACGTAGTGTTGGTGGCCAAGCCCGACAATAAGTGGAGGGTCTGTATCGACTTTAGGGACCTCAACTGGGCCTCCCCAAAAGATTATTATCCTCTACCCCGGATCGACCAGATGGTCGACTCGACGACCGGCAGTGAGCTCATCTCCATGCTGGATGGAGATCAAGGGTATCATCAAGTGCCTCTGGCCGCCAAGGACCAAGAAAAAGTCAGTTTCATCATGGAAGATGACACCTATTGCTACACCGTCATGCCGTTCGGGATAAAGAATGCGGGGGCTACTTATCAGTGGATGATTAACAAGGTCTTTCGGGTGCAGATCGGTCGGAACATTAAAGTATACGTAGATGATATATTAATCAAGTATGGTCGGGCGGAAGACCTGGTAGCTGATGTGGAAGAGACTTGCCAAACCCTGCGCAGGTATGGGCTTAAGCTAAACGCTGCCAAGTGTCTTTTTGGGGCTCGGAGTGGAAAATTTCTGGGGTACATTGTGACCGAGAGAGGCATCGAGGCCAACCCTAGCAAAGTCAAGGCCCTGCTAGATATGCCCCCACCCCAGAATCTCTGAGAGACGCAGAGACTCACTGGACGAATCACATCTTTATCCCGTTTCATTTCCCAGTTGGCTGAGCGCGGGCTACCATTCTTCAAGCCCCTTCGTAAAGCCACTAAGTTTCAATGGGACGCCGGCTGTGACAAGGCGTTTGAGGAGCTGAAGGCGTTTCTTGCCGAGTTACCCGTGTTAGCCAAGCCCGAGGTCAGGGAGGTGTTGTCTGTATACTTAGCTGCCTCGGTTGACTCGGTTAGCATGGTCTTGGTTAAGCAGGAAGGGACCGAGCAAAAGCCTGTGTATTTCTTCGCCCACTTACTGAAAGGAGCTGAGTGTCGGTATACAATACTCAAGAAATTGGCATACGTATTATTGTCGGGTGCTCGGAGACTCAGGCCTTACTTTCTGGCGCACCCCATCGTGGTCCTGACCAACAGCAACCTAGGTCGGGTAGCCTCCAATCCAGAAGCGTCAGGCCGATTGATCAAATGGGTCACTGAGTTGAGCGAATACGACATCCAGTACCAGGTTCGCCCCGCCATCAAAGTGCAAGCCTTGGCTGATTTTCTAAGCGAGTTGCACGCGGAAGAGCCTGAAGAAGCCTGACAAGTGTATGTGGATGGGTCATCGGCTCAGTCAGGCAGCGGGATCGGCATCTTGATGGTCTCCCCGAAAGGGGAACAATTACATCTTTCCGTCCGACTGGAGTACCGGGCCACGAATAACGAAGTAGAATATGAAGCCCTCATAGCAGGGTTGCAAGCGGCCAAGCACGTGGGAGCCACTGATGAAGCCCAAACGATAGGGTGTCACGAATGTGGGTCTCAAATTTAGATATTTGTAAGCTGGAAACCCTTTTTGCTAACAAGGATAAAAATGTAGTAAAGGGGCCACAGGTCGTATTTTTCCTAGGGCTAGTTAAGGTCGTTTGATTCAAGCTCGAGTTTATGTGTCGTCAAATATTTTTAGGTTTCAAGTAAAAATTGGGTTTGGTTTCAATTAGAAATGAAAATACAATGAAAAGTAAAGAAACTTAACTAAATGAATTTAAACTAGATAGTATCAATTAAGAAACTCAACCAATGGGAAACCTAATCAGCAAATGCAGCTTAACCGAATTTGGGAAAACAAATCTGAACTAAAATGCAAGAGTACACTACCAATTGTATTGAACCTCAGGAATTACCACTCAAGCCGAAACTTCACTTGATACAAATGCTGCAATAAAGGAAAACTTGATACACAAGGAGAAAAGAAAAACATATGTGCCGAAATGATACTAAGTGCAAGAACTATACATGACAATTTAGAAATGGACTGATCAATTTAGCTTGAAAAGCAAGGCTATTAGTGAAGTGATATCCCGAGATGAATGAAGAAATGCAGCAACAAACAAAGGGTTGCTCAATTCAGAAACATCTTAATGCAGAAATAAATGTGCAGGAATTCAGAGCATTAAAGCAGAAAACAGTAACAAATTGGATGCAAAGTCAAACAAAACAACTGAGATCAAATGCTTGAATCTAATATTCAGATAAGGTTCAGAAGAAGCTAATGCCACTGATACAAAATTCAGAAGTGAATACTAAGAATTGCAGAAATGAGGCTAACTCGCAGAAATGGAAACTGAAAAAAAATGCAGAGATGCGGCCACAAGTCAATTGCAGAAACAAATAGATGCAAGCTGAATTCGAGTTCACTAATCTACAGTTCAGAAAAACTTAAGCAGAACTAATGTTTGCTTGACACAAAATTTCAGATTCTCTAACTGAAACTTGCTGAAATAAAACTGATACGCATCAATTGGAAACAATTGCAGAAGTTGATATCAAGTGCTTTGTAAATTTAACAAGCTACAATGTAAGTTCAGAAGATAAAACTAAAGCTAGCTTCCGACAAAATTCAGGAACTCAAGAAAAGAACTGATACACAGGAGAAAGAACTGATACGCAAAAACAGAACTGATACGCAAGCAATGAAACCAAATTCAAAACTTATCCAAATGCGAAGCAAGCTGATCTAAGTGCAATTGTTCACTATCAAGCAACCTAACTAATTAACTTGCAGAATTAAAACCTAATGAATGCAGGAACAATTCAATAAACTGAGTTTAACAGATTCAAAGTTCAGAAACTGTAAATGAATTGCAGAAATCAAAACTACAGCTCGGAAATGAAAATTCACTAAGAAAACTAAGCTTCGATTCCTTCCTTAGCTTAAGATCTTCTTGCCGTCACACAAGAGTAAGCCAAGAACCCCCTAGCTCCACAGATCGCTGGAAAATCCGACTCCATGATCGATTCAACTCAAACTCTGCTTCCGGCTGCAAAACACATCCGATCTCCTCGATCTCGCGGTGTGAAATTGCGGTGACGATTTGGAGATGATCAGAGCAATCCAGAGAACCCTCCGAATTGCTCAGATGGATGAAAAGTGGCACAAAATCGAGATCCGATCAGTTGAAGGGTAGAGCTGATGAAACCCTCAATCAACTCTGTTCAGTGGCAATCTGGAGCTGGAATCTTCACGGAACCATCTTCTCGACGATCTAGAACTCGATCCAAGGTGGAATCCAAGCGGTCGCGTGATCAAACGAAGAAAATTGAAGAAGAACAATGGAAAACTTGCGAAGAAAATGAAGACTGGCGAAGACGTGACAAACTGATCGGGGAGAAGATGACCGTTTATATAGTTTAGAAATGGACGGTCCAGATTATCTTAACTCCATCCAACGGCTGGATCTCATTCGATCTGTATCAAACTTTTCAGATCTTGATCAAGGGTCAGGATCTGCCTCTCAGTAGCTCGGATCTTCCAAATTTGCAATGGATGGCTCAGATCAACTTGATCTTTGACTGGACGGTCTAGATCCCTCTGAGCTTGATCAAACGACTGAATGATCTGTGATTTGGATGAATCCTTCAGATCTTGATCCTAGTGCTTGATTAACCTTAACCCTAGCTCGGATTGCATCAAAAGTTCTTAGATGGCTCAGATCTAGCCGTTTCTGAATCGGACGACCCATATTAGTCTGATTCTTGATCACTCGATCCGGGTCCACTTCCGACTCAAGTTTGACCCAGCATGACCTAGGTCCATGATGCTTCCAAGCCTACAAAAATAGATTAACAATTTAGTGGCAAAACATTTCAAATGTATCAAGATTTACAATAAAGTCCAAAATAGAATTGATTCAAAGAACCTAGGGTAAATTCAAGATTAAGCAAGTAAAATATGGGTCAAACATAGATTTTAGAACCTGGAATGATCAACAAAATAGTACTTATCAGCCACCTGGGTGATACTCTACTCTGACTCTGAACTGGTTATACAACAGGTCGCCGGTCGGTTTGAAGTCAATAGCGACCGGCTGCAGGCTTCGTGGAAGCCTATGAGAAGTTGAAGGCCGAGTTTCACGAGGTGCAGATACAGAAGATTCCCAGGGAAAGCAACCTAAGAACGGATGAGTTGGCTAAATTAGCTAGCTCGGTTGGCTCTTGGGTACTCCCTCAGCCAGGCGGGCCGGCATTGATGATCATGCATATAGAAAGGCAAGCTGAGCTAGTGCTGGGTTCAGATTGGAGAACACCTCTCATCGCCTACCTAACGGCGGGGGTCCTCCCAGCTGACCGAGAAGAAGCCCGACTACTCAGAAAGCAAGCAATCTAGTATTCGATGGTCGGAGATGTGCTCTACAAGAGGTCCTTTACCCAGCCTCTACTCAAGTGCCTGGGCGAGGAAGATGCAGACTATGTGCTTAGAGAGATCCACATGGGAGTCTGTGGAAGCCACACTGGAGCTCGGGTTGTGGCCCGAAAATCACTACTGGCCGGCTATTACTGGTCGACCCTGTAGAAGAACGCCGACAAGATGGTCTCACCCTGCTTGTCCTGCCAGAAACACCACTACCTCCTGCATCGACCCGTGGAGATGATGAAGGCATCGACAGTTTCCTGCCCATTCGACCAATGGGGCATAGATATCGTGGGACCATTCCCGACTGTCAGTTCCTTCTAGTGGTCGTTGATTATTTTTCCAAGTGGATAGAAGCGGAGGCCCTGGCGCGCATCACCGAGTAGGCCGTGATCAAATTTCTATGGCAGAATATCTTATGTCGGTATGGAATTCCTCATAAACTCACCTCAGATAATGGAAGGCAATTCCAGGGCCGAAAGATACAGGAATGGTGCTCGGCCTACGACATCAAACAAGCTTTCACCTCTATGGCATTCCCACAAAACACTGGTCAAGCAGAAGTAGCCAATCAAGAGATACTGAGAGGGCTGAAGACCAAACTGGATCATGCAGGAGGAACTTGGGTGGACGAACTGCCGAGTGTCTTGTGGGCTCTGCGAACCACACCAAAGGAAACCATGAGCCATACTCCTTTTCAGCTGGTCTATGGAAGCGAGGCCATGGTGCCGGTTGAAGTTGGCTGCGAGTCGGCCCGGCGTAAGGCTTATGATGAGGATAATCCAGAAAGGAGACGCCTGGAGCTGGACTTAGTCGAAGAAATTCGAGATAAGGCAGCCGTGCGAATGTTCGCATATCGCCAAAGGATGAAACAATGATATAATTGGAAGGTGATGCCACGGACATTCCAGGTCGGGGATCTCGTTTGGAAAAGAATCAAGCCGGGTGGGGACGTCAGCAAACTGGAACTGTAGTGGGGAGGACCTTTCAAGATCATGCAAAAACTGATCTTCGGAGCTTATTACCTGGAGAATGAACAGGGGAAGAGGCTCGATCAGCCACGGAGCGCGATCCACCACTAACCCTATCAAGAGGCAGAATGAGAGCCTTGTAAAACAAATGTACTTCCTAAACTATAATGATGATGGAAGAATGGGGTCCTCGCTCAACATACAGATGCTCTAGACTCTCGTCTATGTACGAGTTATAAGCGGGCATGCCCCCGCGCACCCCTCGGCTCGGCTCCCAGTCGGACGTGTGGTGGCCCATGGTCCCTGGGTACAATCCGACTAAGTGTCCAGACTCTCATCTTCGTACGAGTTATAAGCGAGCATGCCCCCGCGCACCCCTCGGCTCGGTTACCAGTCGACGCGTGGTGGCCCACACTCCCTGGGTACAATCCGACCGAGTGTCCAGGCTCTCGTCTTTATACGAGTTATAAGAGGGCATGCTCCCGCGCACCCCTCGGCTCGGCTCCCAGTTAGACGCGTGGCGGCCCACGCTCCCTGGGTATTATCAGACCGAGTGTCCAGACTCTCGTCTTCGTACGAGTTATAAGTGGGCATGCCCCCACGCACCACTCGCCACGGTTCTCAATCGGACACGTGGCGGCCCACGCTCCCTGGGTACAATCCAACTGAGCGTCCAGACTCTCGTCTTCATACGAGTTATAAGCGGGCATGCTCCCGCGCACCCCTCACCTCGGCTCCCAGTCGGACGCATGGAGGACCACGCTCCCTGGGTATTATTCCACCGAGTGTCCAGAGTCCCGTCTTCGTACGAGTTATAAGCGGGCATGCTCTCGTGCACCCCTCTGCTCGGCTGCCAGTCGGACGCGTGGCGGCCCACGCTCCCTGGTACAATCCAACCGAGTGTCCAGACTCTCGTCTTCATACGAGTTATAAGCGAGCATGCTCCTGGGCATCCCTCACCTCGGCTCCCAGTCGGATGCGTGGCGGACCACGCTCCCTGGGTATTATTCCACCGAGTGTCCAGACTCCCGTCTTCGTACGAGTTATAAGCGGGCATGCTCCCGTGCACCCCTCGGCTCGGCCCCCAGTCGGGCGTGTGGCGGCCCACGCTCCCTGGGTACAATCCGACAGAGTGCAACTCTCGTCTTCATACGAGTTATAAGCGAACCAGGTCATTCATGGCGAAAGGTTTGGACAACCAAATTTTAACTGACTGTAAGACTGATATATCATTTCCTATAAGTAATATGTCATCGACATATAACACTAGGAATACGATTGCACTCCCACTAACCTTCTTGTACACACAAGGTTCATCAGGATTTTGTGAGAAATCAAACTCTTTGATTGTCTCATCAAAACGGATGTTCCAGCTCCTGGATGCTTGCTTTAGTCCATATATGAATCGTCGAAGCATGCATACTTTGGTTTTATTAACCGATGTAAAACCTTCAGGTTGTATCATGTATACATCCTCAAGCAGGTTTTCATTAAGGAAAGTTGTTTTCACATCCATTTGTCATATCTCATAATCATAATGAGCTGCTATGGCCAGGAGCATCCGAACGGATTAAAGCATAGCTATTGGGAATAAGTTTCGTCATAATCAATTCTTTGTTTCTGACGATATCCTTTTGCCACTAATCTAGCCTTAAATGTAACAACATTACCTTCCATGTCGATTTTCTTCTTGAAAACCCACTTGCACCCTATGGGCTTAATCCCTTCAGGTGGGTTAACCAAGTCCCATACTTGATTTTTGTACATGGAATCCATTTCCGACTTCATGGCTTCAAGCCATTTATCCCTTTCTGAATTTTTCAGAACAACTTCATAACTAATAGGTTCATCATCGTTAATGAGTAACACGTCGTTCGATTCACTTATGAGAAATTCGTATCTCTCTGGAATATTACGTGTCTTATCAGACCTACGAAGAAGTGGTGTTGTTTTAGGTTCAACTGATAGCTCATCATTATGAGTTATTGGTTGTGGGTCTAGACTAGGTGCCTCTGTAATGTCTATTGGAGTTTCTTGAACTTCTTCAAGTTCAATGCTACTCCCACTGTTTTCTTGTAAAAGAAATTCTTTTTCTAGAAATACAACATGCCTTGAAACAAACACCTTTTGTTCCAAGGGATGATAGAATTAGTAACCTTTCGTTTCCTTAGGGTATCCAATAAATAGACATTTATCAGACTTAGCATCCAATTTGTCTGATACAGTCCGCTTTACATAAGCAGGACAACCCCATATCTTTAGGTGAGATAAATGAGGTTTCTTACTATTCCACGTCTTATATGGAGTAGTAGAGACTACCTTGGTCGGGACTCTGTTTAGTAAGTAAACAGCTGTCTTAAGCGCATAGCCCCAAAAGGATTTTGGAAGAGTTGCATGATTCATCATAGATCTAACCATGTCCATCAAGGTTCGGTTACGCCTCTCAGATACACCATTATGCTGTGGTGTATATGGCGGAGTCCATTGAGTCAATATCCCATTGTCCCTAAGATAATCTTGAAACTTTTGACTTAAGTATTCACCACCCCGATCGGATCGAAGTATCTTAATACTTTTGCCAAGTTGTTTCTCTACTTCACTTCTGAACTCTTTGAATTTCTCAAAAGCTTCAGACTTGTGTTTCATTAAGAACACATACCCGAATCGTGAGTGATCATCGATAAAAGTAATGAAGTAGCTATAGCCTCCTTGTGCAAGAGTTGACATTGGTCCACATACATCAGTATGTATTAGACCAAGCAATTCTACCACTGGTTTACCTTTTTCGAAAAAGGGTAATTTGGTCATCTTGCCTTTTAAGCATGATTCGCATGTATCAAATGAACCAGGTTAAAATGATTCCAGAATTCCACATCGGTGTAATTTGGTCATGCATTTCTTGCTTACATGGCCACGACGATAATGCCACATATAGCAGTCTATTTGATTAACTATTCGAGCACGTTTGTTGCTAACTTCGATATTGAAAATGTCACCGAATAAATCTAACGTGTAGATACCATTGCATAAAGTTTCAGTCCCATAAAGAACACCATTTAAAGTTATGTAACAGCAATTGTTACTAAAAGTTAAATGATAACCCTTTTCATTCAAGCATGAAATAGATACAATGTTCTTTATTAACGAAGGAACAAAATAACAATTATCCAATTCTAAGACAAGTCCAGTAGGGAGCTTTAGCAAATATGTTCTGATGGCAACAGCTGCAATCTTTGCTCCATTTCCAACTCGCAAATTCGCTTCTCCCTTGACGAGTTTTCTTTTATTCCTTAGCCCCTGTATGTCATTACATATATGTGAGCTACACCCAGTATCAAGTACCCAGGTGTCCGAGGAAATAGAGTGACATTCAATAACGAAGATACCTGAAGAGGAAGGGGCATCGGATGCCTTCTTCTTCAAGTACTCAAGATAAACCTTGCAGTTTCTTCGCGTGTGGCCCTCCTTGCCGCAGTGATGGCAAGTGCCTTTTTATGCATTTTCAATCTTTTTGGCCTTTTTCTTCCTTCCCTTATTTTGTTCTTTGGGCTTCCTCTTAGAGCCTTTCTTTGAGGAACCAACTAACAGTACCATCTTCTGATCCTGCTTTACAGAAGGCTCTACAGTCTTCAGCAGGTTAAGCAACTCAGGAATGGTAGTCTCCAGTTTGTTCATCCGATAGTTCATCACAAACTGTGAGTAACTCTTGGGCAAACAATGCAGAATTAAGTCAATACTTAGTTCGTGATCCATTGCAAATCCGAGTGTGCCTAGTCGCTCAATGTACCCCAACATCTTCAACACAAACTGTGAAATAGAAGTGCCTTCCTGCATCTTAGAGGTGAAGAGGAGTCTGGAGGCCTCAAACCTTTCGGATCTGGCCTGCTCGTCAAATAGCTCATGAAGATGGAAGACGATGGTATGAGCATCCATATGCTCATGCTGCTTTTGTAGCTCAGGTACCATAGCGGCCAGTATGATGCAACTCGCAAGTTCAGAATCGGCCACATGTTTCTGATAGGCTACTAACTGGTCTGGAGTTGCATCTTCAGGAGGATGGTTGGGAAGTTGTTCTTCAAGGACGTAAGCAAGCTTTTCTGCCTTGAGGACTATCCTCAGGTTTCGAAGCCAGTCCATGAAGTTTGGCCCAGTCAGCTTATTAGTGTCCAAAATGGAACGCAAATTCAGAGAAGACATGATCAGGTGATTATCCTAGAAATACAAATTAAGGTTATGTGATGAGAATGATAAAGAATGCATCAATATACATTAATTAAATCTTATTTATTTTTCGAATTGAATAACCCTTTTTATCAATTCGGGAGATCGTAGGAACAACTCCAAATAGGTTGATATCTAACCATAGATAAGAACAACCATGGTTAGAGTCCATCAAGTTATTCTTAGCTATGAAGGTAGGTAATTATACCGATTACATATTATACATATGTAACTATCACATTATGCTATCAACTAATTGCATGTTTGCATAAATCATTGGATTGTTAACTCATTAACAAGTATGCAACAATATACATAGCACCCAACTGCACCTCTCTTTACATCGACCTTGGCTGTGGCACAACAAATCTATGCTCCAAGCTTAAGGCTGACCCATTAATCAAGAAATAGTTTTAATATAGTTGGAGCTCATTCAACCGTTTAGTCAGGCTTGGATGTGCCCAACAACCAAAACTAAGGATTGACCTCTGACTCCAACTATATTAATCATAAACTAATTTCATGGTTTGAACATGTTGAGGTTCAAGCCGGGCATGGATGTGCCCATCAACCCAAACGAGAAATAAAACTCCGGTTCTAACCATATTAATGGAAGGAGTTGACCTTAATATTTTGTAAGGGGTTTTGAGTCTCATCCTTTTCTTTTATGCACATTCATGACATATAATTATGTTATGTTCTAACGATTTCCTTAATAAAGTATGTATGTGACTTAATTTATCAAGTCTCATTAATTGAATTAGGAACCGGATTTCCTAATTCTAATTTCATACTTTATTTAAGGAATTGTTTTGGGAAACAATTTCCTGAATTATCATAATCAATTTCGGAAATAATATGTTTAAGACTTTGATTTCTCTAAATCAAATCTTATTAAATTAAGAGACAGATTTCTTTTAATTCAACCACATATTATTTTCATGAAAATCTTATTTAAGGAAATATACTCTATATGAAACAATTTTCCTAATTAATTTTGGAGACAATAATATGTAAGAGCATCACCTCATAAATCAAAAAGGAAATTATCGTTTGAGAATCACCTCAAAAATTTCCAAGATTTGATCATATATTTTATTTATGAAAAATTAATATCACTAACTTAAATTGGATGACTCCCCGAGGCTCAATCCAAATTAAACATTTGACAATTTAAATTTAATTTAGGAAATTTAATTATAACAACGGTAAATTAGCTTTAAATCCCTAATGGCAAGTCAAACTTTGCATGCACTCCCCACACAAGTTTTTCTTTGTTTTTACTCCTTGATGGATTAAGTATAAAAGTGTGAAAACTGAGTATACATCAGTGAAAACTGAGTATAAAAGAGTGAAACTTGAGTATAAAAGAGTGAAAATTGAGTACATGGGTTATTGATGTGGTGGATGCAACCTTACATACTCAATTTTCTAACTTTTATACTCAACTTTCTTCAAATAAAACTCACCAAACTGTCTTGTCAATCCCATCAGGGACTGCATGCAAAGAAAAGTTTGTGTAGGGACTGCATGCAAAGTTGACTTACTATGTGGGGAGTTTAGGAAAATTTACCCTTATAACAACTAACTTTAAATTGGACGGCTCCCCGAGGCTGAATCCAAAATAAAGAATTTTGTAAATAATTTAATTACCAATTATAAATTTAAATGTCAATTAATATTTCCATAATTTGTCTGGACATTCTTGAAAGAAAGTGCCCAAAATTGCGAGCTTTCAATAAATGGAAAGTTTCCAAAAATAAAAGGTTTTCAGAATAATTATAAGTTTCTGGTACAAAGAAAACTTACGTTTTTCCAAAATTAGAAAGTTTCCAAAAATGGAAAGTTTTCACAATTATCATAAAATTTCAGAAACAGAGATATTTCAAAAGTTTGCGAAATTTCATGATGATTTCTAAACTTTGAAATTCCTAAGTCGAAAATTTACCATAATTGGAAAATTTCCATAATTGAATTTTTTTTCCAAAATTGAGATCATGATAAAGCTTTCCGCAAAACAATTATATGATTATGTCGCACACAAACCTCGGCTCTGATACCACTGTTGGGTCCGGATGCATGTTGACATGGATACGGGTTCGTAATTTTAAAATTAATTACGTGCAGCGGAAAGTTTATCATAAATAATTTCTCTAAATCATTTAACCACACATCTAAGCATGCAATCTTATCTTGTGTAGACATGATCATATATTTAAACTTTTTGCAGAAACGTAAACTAATTTACATATTACCTCGCGTAACTCGAAGGAAGGGACGAGATCCAACAGTAAGCGTCCCTTGGAAGCTCCGCCTCTATTCGCGTCCACGCCGAGTATCTTCAGGATGACTTCGCAAAGCCACGAGTTTCGTGTTCTCGAGAACTACCAGATTCTCCGAGAACGCGATAAGAAAAACCAAGAGAGAAGTCGGAAGACTAACCACAAAAGGATGGTTGGCTGGTGCTCCTTCTTGGGGCTGGTTGGCGCACGGCAAGAAGGGGAGAAGAGAAGGAGAGAAAGAGAGGGAGAGAGCCTATGCCTTCATCTCTCTATTTTTCCTTTTCACCCAAGCCTTGCCTTGGGTCCTTTATATAGTGGCCTCTCAACCATCAAACCTCTCAAATATGGAATAACTTATTCCATCATGCCAAGTTTGATTTTATATCATGGTTAAAATCATATTTTAATTCATGATAAAAATCAATCAAGTCTCTTCTCTCTTATGGAATAAATTTCCTTATCATGGTAAATCAATCCATGATTGATTTTATAAAATAAACCAATCCATGGTTCATTTTAATTTCCATGAAAAATAAACCAAACCTTGGTTTATTATATAAAAAATTTATATCATCCATAATTTTATAAAACAAACCACACTTGGTTTATATTATAAATTGAACCAAAAACTTGGTTCTCTCCCTTTGTTGTGGTCGGCCAAGCAAAGAGGATGGAGGCCCTCTTTGGCCGACCCATCCAAGCCAAGCCCCAATGAATTAAACATATTTAATTCATCTATTAAGTCTTCAAAAGACTTAGCCATTTTACGCTTCCGATGTGTCTATGAAAAATTCAGATTCGACTTATCATTTGGCTCAACCAAACTTAATCTCTCTTGATTGGAAAATCTAATTTTCAACTCGTTTTAAATCCCTCGGATTACTCGTAGTGCGTGTGACTAAATAGGCTTTCGATTTATGTTGACCGTCTATAATTAATCAATTAATTATAGAACGATCATGAGTGGCACCTAGTAGTACATCATGATCCCTAATTAATCGAAAGATCAACGGTTGACCTCAGAAACAATTCTGAAACCCTTCAGCAACTATAATGAATCGTGCCCCATTCCCTTCACCATCTTATTCCCTTCACCATCTTATACCCACTCGGATTTACAATGGATCACGAACTAAGTATTAACTTAATTCTGCATTGTTTGCCCAAGAGTTACTCATAGTTTGTGATGAACTATCGGATGAACAAACTGGAGACTACCATTCCTGAGTTGCTTAACCTGCTTAAGACTGTAGAGCCTTCTGTAAAGCAGGATCAGAAGATGGTACTGTTAGTTGGTTCCTCAAAGAAATGCTCTAAGAGGAAGCCCAAAGAACAAAATAAGGGAAGGAAGAAAAGGGCCAAAAAGATTGAAAAGGCACCAAAAGGCACTTGCCATCACTGCGACAAGGAGGGCCACTGGCGAAGAAACTGCAAGGTTTATCTTGAGTCCTTGAAGAAGAAGGCATCCGATGCCCCATCCTCTTCAGGTATCTTCGTTATTGAATGCCACTCTATTTCCTCGGACACCTGGGTACTTGATACTGGGTGTAGCTCACATATATGTAATGACATACAGGGGCTAAGGAATAGAAGAAGACTCGTCAAGGGAGAAGCGAATTTGCGAGTTGGAAATGGAGCAAAGATTGCTGTTGTTGTCATCGGAACATATTTGCTAATGCTCCCTACTGGACTTGTCTTAGAATTGGATAATTGTTATTTTGTTCCTTCGTTAATAAAGAACATTGTATCTATTTCATGCTTGAATGAAAAGGGCTATCATTTAACTTTTAGTAACAATTGCTGTTACATATCTTTAAATGGTGTTCTTTATGGGACCGGAACTTTATGCAATGGTATCTACACGTTAGATTTATCCGGTGACGTTTTCAATATCGAAGTTAGCAACAAACGTGCTCGAATAGTTAATCAAATAGACTCCTATATGTGGCATTGTCGTCTTGGCCATGTAAGCAAGAAACGCATGACCAAATTACACCGATGTAGAATTCTGGAATCATTTGAACCTGATTCATTTGATACATGCAAATCATGCTTAAAAGGCAAGATGACCAAATTACCCTTTTCCGAAAAAGGTAAACCAGTGGGAGAATTGCTTGGTCTAATACATATTGATGTATGTGGACCAATGTCAACTCTTGCACAAGGAGGCTATAGCTACTTCATTACTTTTATCGATGATCACTCACGATTCGGGTATGTGTTCTTAATGAAACACAAGTCTGAAGCTTTTGAGAAATTCAAAGAGTTTAGAAGTGAAATAGAGAAACAACTTGGCAAAAGTATTAAGATACTTCGATCCGATTGGGGTGGTGAATACTTAAGTCAAGAGTTTCAAGATTATCTTAGGGACAATGGGATATTATCTCAATGGACTCCGCCATATACACCACAGCATAATGGTGTATCTGAGAGGCATAACCGAACCTTGATGGACATGGTTAGATCTATGATGAATCATGCAACTCTTCCAAAATCCTTTTGGGGCTATGTGCTTAAGACAGCTGTTTACTTACTAAACAGAGTTCCGACCAAGGTAGTCTCTACTACTCCATATGAGACGTGGAATAGTAAGAAACCTCATTTATCTCACCTAAAGATATGGGGTTGTCCTGCTTATGTAAAGCGGACTGTATCAGACAAATTGGATGCTAAGTCTGATAAATGTCTATTTATTGGATACCCTAAGGAAACGAAAGGTTACCAATTCTATCATCCCTTGGAACAAAAGGTGTTTGTTTCAAGGCATGCTGTATTTCTAGAAAAAGAATTTCTTTTACAAGAAAACAGTGGGAGTAGCATTGAACTTGAAGAAGTTCAAGAAACTCCAATAGACATTACAGAGACACCTAGTCTAGACCCACAGCCAATAACTCATAATGATGGGCTATCAGTTGAACCTAAAACAACACCACTTCTTCGTAGGTCCGATAGGACACGCAATATTCCAGAGAGATACAGATTTTTCATAAGTGAATCGAACGACGTGTTACTCATTAACGATGACGAACCTATCAGTTATGAAGATGTTCTGAAATATTCAGAAAGGGATAAATGGGTTGAAGCCATGAAGTTGGAAATGGATTCCATGTACACAAATCAAGTATGAGACTTGGTTAACCCACCTGAAGGGATTAAGCCCATAGGGTGCAAGTGGGTTTTCAAGAAGAAAACTGACATGGAAGTTAATGTTGTTACCTTTAAGGCTAGATTAGTGGCAAAAGGATATCGTCAGAAACAAAGAATTGATTATGACGAAACCTATTCGCCAGTAGCTATGCTTAAATCCATTCAGATGCTCCTGGCCATAGCAGCTCATTATGATTATGAGATATGACAAATGGATGTGAAAACAACTTTCCTAAATGGAAACTTGCTTGAGGATGTATACATGATACAACCTGAAGGTTTCACATCGGTTAATAAAACCAAAGTATGCAAGCTTCGACGATCCATATATGAACTAAAGCAAGCATCCAGGAGCTGGAACATCCGTTTTGATGAGACAATCAAAGAGTTTGATTTCTCATAAAATCCTGACGAACCTTGTGTGTACAAGAAGGTTAGTGGGAGTGCAGTCGTATTCCTAGTGTTATATGTCGATGACATATTACTTATAGGAAATGATATATCAGTCTTACAGTCAGTTAAAATTTGGTTGTCCAAAACTTTCTCCATGAAAGACCTGGGAGAAGCTGTAGGACCTGTGCCGTCGATAGGGGGGTGAATATCGATTGTGAAAATCTTTCGCGGAAATCTCGTAATACTTTCGTTCTAGACTCAGAGTATTAGTAGCGCAATGGAAAATAAATAGAACGAAAAGAAACAAGACAGTGACACAGCGGATTTTTACTTGGTTCCCGACCCCCCAGGGTCAGTACATCCAAGGCCTATGCACGGGAACGCCCGTCCACTATTGGTCTCCTTTCCGGACTTTCCGGAGGCGGAGAAACCCGACTTACAATGCAGTATTACAAGCAATAATATAGAAATTTAAATACAGTAATTAAAAAGCAAACCAACGAGACAAAGTTTGAAGCTCGGTCGATCTGGACCTCCGAAGTGCCGCGCACCTCCTCCTGGAGCCTCCCGGTTGTAGAGCCTCGTCTCTAGCATGTTGTCGTCGGTCAGAAGGCTTTGGATCGCTCTTGGAAGTCATGTCAGAAGCAGAGGGGTCGAGGCCACTTATAAAGGCCTCCTGGGGGCGCCCCAGACGCTGGGGGCGCCCCGGAAGACTCGGTCAACTCTTATCTTTGCGCCTACTTCGCTGTAGGTGATAAGTTCTTTGACCAGGGTGCCCCGAACATCCCGGCCGCCCTCTTGAGCGCTTATCCTTTGCTTCTGGCTTCGAAACAGCGAAACAGTCTCTTTAGTACTGCCTGGGGGCGCCCCCAGCACTGGGGGCGCCCCCAACACTGGGGGTGCCCTGGTTAGGGCTTCCAGCACGCTTGCTTTGTCTTCCGTTCTTGGTACCTGTAATATCCACAAACACAAAGCATATATACATATAATTTTAGTCTTAAGGACTTGGTTCGGACTTCGGATTTGCACGAAACCCTAGGTCGAACCGGCACGAGTTCCTATCCCCGAGAACTCGCCCTTCACCTACTCCTTTCAGGAGACGGTTGCCACCCAGCCCTTCAGGTGGACTTTAGCTTAGCTTCCGATACCTCCAGACCTCGAGACGCCCAAACCCTGACCTGTGTCTACTCCTGTCCTTAGTCATCGCTCAGCTAAGTCGCTTAGTCCCTCGGACCAAGTCTTCATTTCCTAGCAGTCCTTCGCCAGGTGCCTAGCAGCCCTTCGCTAGGTCTTTGTTACCAAGCGGTCCTTCGCCTGGTGCCTAGCAATCCTTCGCTAGGTCTTCTATGCCTAGCAGCCCTTCGCTAGGTCTTTTATGCCTAGTAGTCCTTCACTAGGTGCCTAGCAGCCCTTCGCTAGGTGCCTAGCAGCCCTTCGCTAGGTCTTAAGGTTACGATACCTAGCAGCCCTTCGCTAGGTGCCTAGCAGCCCTTCGCTAGGTCTTAAGGTTACGATACCTAGCAGCCCTTCGCTAGGTGCCTAGCAGCCCTTCGCTAGGTCTTAAGGTTTCGATGCCTAGATTAACTAGGACTTTTCTTCAGCTTTGGTTACTTCTCTCTTACTCCCCTTTGTCTGTTCAATGTATCACTGACTTAAGTGTATTGTCAAACATTAAAACACTTAAAGAGGAGCATCATTGATGCAACTTGCACCAACAGAAGCAACCTATATCCTTGGGATTAGAATCTATAGAGATAGATCAAAACGGTTGCTTGGTCTTTCGCAGTCTATATATATAGACCGAGTGCTAGAAAGGTTTAGCATGTCGGAATCCAAGATAGGTTATCTTCCCATCAGGCATGGGATCAACCTTTCGAAGTCTATGTGTCCGCGCACAGAAGACGAGAGGATTTGCCTGAGTAAGATTCCTTATGCATCCGCGATAGGATTTATCATGTATGCTATGTTATGTACTAGGCCCGATGTATCATATGCTCTGAGTGTCACAACCAGATACCAGTCTGATCCAAGAATGGATCATTGGGCGGCTGTCAAGACAATCCTCAAGTACTTAAGAAACACTAAGGATGTGTTCCTAATATATGGAGAAGGTGATATGGTAATACGTGGGTATACCGATGCCAGTTTCCAGACAGATAAGGATGACTCCAAATCTCATTCCGGATACGTATTTATTTTGAATGGAGGCGCAATAAGTTGGAAGAGTTCCAAGCAAGACACCGTAGCGGATCCTACCACGGAAGCGGAATATATTGCAGCTTCGGAAGCAGCAAAGGAAGCAGTCTGGATCAAGAAGTTTGTCTTAGAACTTGGTGTGGTTCCAACCATTGATGAAGCAATACCGGTTTACTGCGACAACAATGGAGCTATTGCACAAGCGAAGGAACCAAGGTCTCATCAGCGATCCAAACATGTGCTTCGCCGCTATCATCTGATTAGAGAGATTATAAGTAGGAATGATATACAAATTGAGAAAATTCCCACTGAAAGGAATTTAGTGGATCCTTTAACTAAGACCTTGCCTCAAAGCAAGTTTGAGGGTCATGTTAGAGCCTGTGGTATTGGGTACCGTAGCGATTAACATTAGGCCAAGTGGGAGTTTGTTAGTGATATGAGAGAAGTGTCCTAAGGCAATCACCTTATGATTGTAATCATTTATTTTAATAAATGAATATTCACTATTTGAGTATACATGTTTGTGTATTTGATTGAGATCTTAAACTCATTACTGAATGCCCGCAATACAATTCACAGCATGAGAGAATTTGTAATGAATTTACAACTAGTGATTATCTCTACATGTGCAATTATGAAGTATTGAAATTGTCCCTAGTTGATGAATTGATAAATACGGACACTATCAATTCTGTTGAAACTAGCATGAGTTATTTTCTAATCAGCTGATTCTCACTGGCTGGTGACATTGAGATGTCCGGAGATAAACATGAATGCTAGTTAAGGGAACTAGTTCATTGGAGTGACTGGTTGTAAAACTTCATATGGTAGTCTACATATAGATATGTCAGTGAAGTTCTTACTGCAGCTTAAGTGTGATGTTCCTTAGACTTGCGGTGTTCAAGTCATCTTGGTCATGGAGACTTATACTTTGACATCTTAAGCAAGCATCTACAAGGAGGTGTGAACCCAGGATGATTGGGTATAAGCCGAAGTGCCCGAAGATGTTTGAACAGCCTACAAAGGATTCACCACTCCTTGCGAGGAGATGTATACCCGAGGCCTATCGTTGGATTGTTACTCGAAGCCTCTGGCCAGAGCATGACATGTTCAGAGTATGAATCTCTTAAATACATGAGAGTAATTAGAATCCGTAGGACGAGAAAACGTTACTTGGGCTAGGTATGACGTAGTCAGCCTAATGGGGACTGACACACATAGACCATGTCCTGAACCAAGTGGGTATAAGATGGTGAAGGGAATGGGGCACGATTCATTATAGCTGTCGAAGGGTTTCAGAATTGTTTCTGAGGTCAACCGTTGATCTTTCGATTAATTAGGGATCATGATGTACTACTAGGTGCCACTCATGATCGTTTTATAATTAATTGATTAATTATAGATGACCAACATAAATCGAAAGCCTATTTAGACACGCACTACGAGTAATCCGAGGGATTTAAAACGTGTTGAAAATTGAATTTTCCAATCAAGAGAGATTAAGTTTGGTTGAGCCAAACGATAAGTCGAATCTGAATTTTTCAGAGACGCATCGGAAGCGTAAAATGACTAAGTCTTTTGAAGACTTAATAGATGAATTAAATAAGTTTAATTCATTGGGGCTTGGCTTGGATAGGCCAATCAAAGAGGGCCTCCATCCTCTTTGCTTGGCCGACCACAACAAAGGGAGAGAACCAAGTTTTTGGTTCAATTTATAAAATAAACCAAGTGTGGTTTGTTTTATAAAATTATGGATGATATAAATTTTTATATAATAAACCAAGGTTTGGTTTATTTTTCATGGAAATTAAAATGAACCATGGATTGGTTTATTTTATAAAATCAATCATGGATTGATTTACCATGATAAGGAAATTTATTCCATAGGAGAGAAGATTTTTATCATGAATTAAAATATGATTTTAACCATGATATAAAATCAAACTTGGCATGATGGAATAAGTTATTCCATATTTGAGAGGCTTGATGGTTGAGAGGCCACTATATAAAGGACCCAAGGCAAGGCTTGGGTGTGAATCATAGAGATGAAGGCATAGGCTCTCTCCCTCTCTTTCTCTCCTTCTCTTCTCCCCTTCTTGCCGTGCGCCAACCAGCCCCAAGAAGGAGCACCAGCCGGCCATCCTTTTGTGGTTAGTCTTCCGACTTCTCTCTTGGTTTTTCTCGTCGCGTTCTCGGAGAATCTAGTAGTTCTCGAGAACACGAAACTCGTGGCTTTGCGAAGTCATCCCGAAGATACTCGGCGTGGACGCGAATAGAGGCGGAGCTTCCAAGGGACGCTTACGGTTGGATCTCGTCCCATCCTTCGAGTTACGCGAGGTAATATGTAAATTAGTTTACGTTTCTGCAAAAATTTTAAATATGTGATCATGTCTACACAAGATAAAATTGCATGCTTAGATGTGTGGTTAAATGATTTAGAGAAATTATTTATGCTAAACCTTCCGCTGCATGTAATTAATTTTAAAATTACGAACCCCATCCGTGTCAACATGCACCCGGACCCAACACCCTCTACCGATTCCCTTTGATGGAGTCACCCCTGACTCTATCCATGAGTACTTTTCGATCATCCCCGGTCGAGGGGTCTCGGTGAGGTTACCAGTGTCTTCCCTACATTTGCTGCCCTTCGTCTTTCTCCCATTGATTATGTCTTGTTTAAGATTATCACTAACTGTCTTCTTCCTACTACTACAAAACATCTAGATGAAATTCATCTATTCCACTGCTTGATGCTCTACGGGATGCATTGGCAGTTAGACTTTGATATCGTGCTGTCCATCTACTTCTCCATCATCGTTCACAGTCTGATGTACGACCAGACAGTTTACATGCCATTTGGCCATATCATCACTGCCTGGCTGCAATCCGTTGGTATCGATGTTTCACAGGGCCAAATAATACCCATGGTCCGACAGGACTGCCGACTTGACCGTCGCATGTTGGCCCAGTCTGGTATTGTTGTCGGACCGCAAGGGCTGAGATGGAAGGATCGGAGACGTGTGGGGGAATTAACAGGAGCAACCCATGACCAGGAGCGGCCTGCTGTTGCAGAGGACTACGATGAGTGGGCTCCTGACCTACGCTGGCAGGTTGCGGAGCTAGAGCGGATGATGCAGCACGAGCTACATATTTCCAAGCTTTGGCGACAGGAGGTCAGCTCAGAGTTTCGGTCCTTTGATCGCCGACTAGACGCTCTTGCATCCGATGTTTCTGGGATCTGCTCACTGCAGGAGACGTGGTATGAAGAGTGGTACCATCACATATTTCCTGGAGCTGCAACCTCTAGCAGCACCCCACCACGGGATGTTATATGTATTGATGATTTATTAGACGATGACCCCGCTGAGGGTTGATGCTTTTTGACTGTGTGGATTGTATGACTCTTTGGCTGTATGTCTCTGGTTTATATGCTTATTGTTAGTTGATATAGTTGTTCGTAGAATTACTATCATTCTGTTTGTCTCATTATGCATTCCTATGATGATGCTTATGAATTGCTATGCTTGGTTGCTCTGCCATGACCATATGATACATATGCTTGTCTTGCCTTGCCTTATTCTTGTCATATGTTTTTCATATGCCCTCAAACTTTTCATATCTTAGGTTGTTTTGGGATACCCCTAGGGTTGAGGGGGAGTATGGTTAAACTTAATAGCCCCTCTAGACCCTTTTCGATGTTCGACAAAGGGGGAGAGTGTGGTTGGTTAAGTTTAGGATGATTATATTGTAGGGGGAGGATCCTGATTCCCCTATGATTCTGAAATTTGAGGAAATTGATTTCGAATCCCTAAACTTAAAATCGGGTTGTCAAACAATAAAAGGGGGAGATTGTTGATGCAGTCTGGCCTTGATTGTTGTTTTGGTGTTGACATCGATTTTAGTTTAGGTTGATGATTATGATTATGATTAAGTCCTGACCGGGGATTAGGCATGGTATGGAAAATCCTAGCTTGGAGGGCTAGGTGTTGGAAAATCCTAACCTGGAGGGTTAGGTGGTGAAAAATCCTTGCTTGGAGGGCTAGGTGTGAAAAGTCCTAACGTGGAGAGTTGGGTGAAAAGTCCTAGCTTGGAGGGCTAGGTGAAAAGTACTAACTTAGAGGGTTAGGTGAAAAGTCCCAACTTGGAGGGTTAGGTGAAAAAGTCCTAGCTTGGAGGGCTAGGTTGGATGAAATCCTAGCTTGGAGGGCTAGGTTGGAGTCCCTGGATCGGTCTGGTGACCGATCAGGGAAATTGGCACGGTGCTCCTTCGTGGATCGGTCTGGTGACCGATCCAGCAATGACTGATCGGTCTGGTGACCGATCAGGGAGCACACAGTGGGGTTAGGAACCTACTTCACGGCTCCTAATCGGTCGGGTGACCGATCAGGGAGCAGGCCGTGTCCTCATTGCTTGGCTCCTGATCGGTCTGGTGAACGATCAGGGAGCACACAGTGAGTTGAATTCCCCCCACTGATCAGCTCCTGATCGGTCCGGTGACCAATCAGGGAGCAGGCCGTGTCCTCATTGCTTAGCTCCTGATCGGTCTGGTGATTGATCAGGGAGCACACAGTGAGTTGAGTTCCCTCCACAGATCAGCTCCTGATCGGTCTGGTGACCGATCTGGAACACTGTTCCGACCGTTCCAGTGAACGATTTAGCGTCGCGGACTCCGTCTTACAACCGATCAGGATGGAGCCTGATCGATCAGGGAGCTACCTGATCGGTCTGGTGATCGATTAGGCCTGTGTCGCCGCGAAAGCTGGGAGTCCCAGCAAAGCGGTGGATCGGTCTGGTAACCGACCCACGAGCCCTGGATCGGTCCGGTGACCGATCACTTTAATTCAAAATGCACTGTCAGATGCTCTGATCGCGTCTGAATAGGTCTGATTTCTCTGCACTTAATATTTGATCTTTGATTCTCTGTGTGATATGATGTGCTAATGGTCTGATTAAGCTACAGGTGATAGGGATGGATTCAAACACTCAAGGAGAGTGAATGGAGGCCTTTCCTTGGAGCATATTTGTCCATTTTCCATCTCAGGTTGCAACGGACGCTGGCGCTGGCTGGAGCTGCTGACTGGGGCTGGTCTGAGGGAAGCTCAGGGAGTCCAGAAGAGCTCAGTGGTGGCTGGTTGTTACAGGAGAGTAGCTGGAGGCTGCAGTGAGGTGGTGACCTGGCGCTGGTGGAGAAGACATAAGCAGCGTGGTGGAGAAGTGTATGAAAAAAAAAGTGAAGAGACTTCTGCTGGCTTGTGCTTGCAGTGACTTCTTGCTACGTGCTTGTGTTCTTTGTTGTTCCATCGTTCTTGAGCAAGAAACTGAAGCAACCATCCTTTACTTGAGCACTTGGAGGAAGAAACAAGAGGCTTGGTGAGTCCATCAGCGAGAAGACACGAAGAAGGAAGTTCTTGCGTGAGATCGTCGCTGGGTGGAGCTCGGGAGAAGTTCTGATTGTGTTCTTGCCTGTTCTAAGTGCTAAGTAAGATCTTTCTTGTGTTTCATTGTGTTTAAAACTCTATCTTTGTTGAAACACTGTGGAGAGGTTACTCAACCGAGAAGGAAGTTGCTTTCTATCCGGATTTTTCGGGGCTTGATCTGCCGACGATCAAGGGATCGCCCACCTTAAGGGCACACCAAGGAGTAGGGGCAAGTTATCTCCGAACCTTGTAAATCCTCTTGTTAGCATTCTTGTGTTTTGCTTGTAGCTTAGAGTTTTCATTTCTGCATACTCTTTTTTTCTTTAGCTTCCTCTGTGCTACTAACAATTGAAGTGCAGAAAATCGATAAGTGCTAAAATTTGGTGTCTGGCTATATTTACCCCCCCCCCCCTCTCTAGCCATCCAAGGTCCAACACTTCCACCACTGGGGACTGACTTGACCATCGGAGTGCCTTGCCGAGGACTTTTCTCGACGGGTTCTAACGGTCTCTTTCTTGCAAATAGAAGACAACCTCAGCAGTTCGTGATCTTCGGGAGACCGTGGGCTCTTGGGAGTCCATCTCGCTTCGCAACAGGATCAAGATTCTCTATTTTGGATTCGGTCTAGTTGTTGTTTGTTTTAACAACATTCTTTCAGTTTTAGTTGGATTCTTATGTCACCGTGAGTTTGTGCAGTTTGGTAGAGATTAGATCTACTCGGTTTGGATTTTGAATGTAGCACAGCTTGGATGTGTGGAGCTGTTCACCTCTAATTGGCTTGCATTGGAAATTCTTGGATGTGTGTTTTCTTGGATTAGATCAGTGTAGTGTTGTTTTGGGTTCTTTCTTCTGTGATGGATCAAATTCATATGTAAGGAACCCTATTTTACTTTGTTTTCATTGATTCCTATGACCTACTGTAAGTGGTTTGGAGTTCTACCGTGGGATACTATATGTCGTGAGGTTCAGTGTAGTATTTGTGGTTGTAGTTGGTGTTAAGAATTGATGTCATGAGCTTTAGTGAATGATTTGGCGATAATCAAACTTAGATCAGATTAAGTGAAGTAGTTTTACTAGCCTAATTTCATTTGGATTGTGATGTTGAACATAAATGGAGCTTGCCATATATACCTTGGATCCTGGAGCTAGTAGGTTGGAGGATTGAGTTTTATTCGAGGTAATCTCTTGGATTAGTTTTGGGGATTTGAATCTAACATGAATCTAATCTAGGTAACTTGGGATAATAAGGGGCTACTCATTTAATTATGATTAATTAAATAAAATGGGATAATTAGAACGATCTTAATTATTTGAGATAACTCGTTTAGCTATAAATTATATATTATTGTAGCTAAACATTATGCCTTTGATACAGAACATTCATTGGGGTTATCATTGTTGATTATCGGATGGGAGGTTCTTTTCTGATATGAGGATTTACGATTAAGGCGGGTACCTCTGACTTATCTCTTTAGATATTATCATATTATTGTGCATGATTTGTTATAGATAGCAGTAGGTTTATACGTTTTATCTGCTTTAGTATATCCTTACTTGACATCTGTTACTCATTCTCGAGATGATCTCCCTTTAGTTCCATACAGTCTCAATGGTTGTCATGTGTGTATACGTGCATAGATATAGTGATATGTCCCCTCGTATTTGACATTGATGAATCACTAGTATACTTTGCCAGTATACCTAGTAAGTTATTTGTATATCATGATATAGGATTTAGACCTATACATAGCACACTGAGGTAATAGATGAGGATTTCATGGATGTGGTATGTGTTAGTGTCATACACCATCCTTGCATTGTTGCATGCTAATGATCATCGACTCCTATGTAGTCTGAGCTCATCGCCAGTTACATGAGGATATACCCACACATCCACTTAGGGGTAGTGACTACCATAGAGTGTGTGCATTTGCCCTGTATTGCTCCGCTCGTCCGCTTTTGGATAGTGGTTATGGAGTATGATAGTAGTTAGGGATCCTTTCTCGTCCTGAGACACGAGAAGATGAGAGCGAGACTCCCCCATTGCCTGGGGTAGGATGGTGCCCTCCGCCAGCATCCTGCCCACTCGATCACTCAGGAACAGTGATAACAGAGTGCGTACAGTTGCCACAACCCTACCCACTCACTCGTTCATTTATGATAGATGGGTGGTGGCCTAACTGATATCAGGGGTGACACATGTCATTGCACCATATGCATATGATGCATCGTGCATTTGTTTATGCTTGCTGCATTTGATTGTTGCATTTTGGTTGACATGCACATACAGGAAACATATATACCTTGGATTATGTGTTGTACTTATTCTATAGGAATTGATTCCACCACCCTGCAGGATAGATGGATTCTGGTATGTGCATACATTCAGTATCTTCAGTGTATGCATTTTCTATTGCACATATGAGACTGTATTAACATGACTCTTACTGCTAGTATAGCTTACTATGCATATCTGTTAGGTATTCGCTGAGTTCATTTGGACTCACACCATTGCCCATGTTTTTAATTTCAGGTCGAGATACTTGGAGTCACCAGAAGAGCCCATTAGTCAGTCCCTTTCCATCGCGACGATATGATTTTGTTTTGTACTTGACAGTGTGTTTCATATTTCTTTTAGCGATTGGTATATGTCTTACGAGTGTGTCGTGTGCCCTAAGGGGTTTATGTATTGGTTGTTTTTTCGTAAGTCGGACCAGTCCGCAATCAAATATGGTTTACTATGTTTTATGGTTATGGGCGTCTTATTTTTATGTTGTGTCTATATATTTTGAGGTCTGAAGCTAAATTATTATTACATGTGTTATATATATGAGTAAATTGTCTGTCAAATAGGAAAGATATTGTTCAATTTTATATTGGACTAGTGGTTCGTTGGGTCTCGAGGCATGACAATAACTTCTAAGATAAAATGACTATTCACTTTCTATTAAATACAATCAATTAGATGTATAGTGAATAAATGTCATTTTAATATTTTAGTGCATAACCTGAGCACAAATAAATATTATTTAATAATATAAAATTTTAAAATATAAATATATATATTAATGAACTGAAAAATATTTGATATTACTTACGGTCCTAGGTTTTGAAGGATCGAATAAAAATTATATAAATATATTCTTTATATTTATATAAAAAATAATAAAATGATGTTATAAAAAGTGTTAATTGGAGAAAACTCCCTAATCCCAAACTGGCCTTTGCATGCACTCCCCACTTGATAAATTCTTTACATTCACTCCCTGATGGATTGAGTATAAAAGAGTGAAAACTTAGTATACATTATAAAGATTTGAGTATAAATCGTTTGAGACTGAGTACTAATTTAAGAAATTTGAGTACAAAGTTTCGGTGACCCCTCATGTGAAAATCTTGATTTGGTGAGTATAAAAGAGTGAAAACTCAGTATATATTATAAAGATTTGAGTATAAATTATTTGAAATTTAGTACTAATTTAAGAAATTTGAGTATAAAATTTCGGTGATCCCTCATGTGAAAATCTTGATGCGGTGGATGCAACCTCACATACTCAAATTTCTAAATTTTATACTCAAATTTTTTCAAATAATACTCAATCTAAATCAATTCATACTTAAATTTTGATAATATATATTGAAATTTTTACTATATCCTGAAACAATGTATACTCAAATTTTTTCAAATAATACTCAAATTTATTAAATTAGTACTCAATCTCAAACAATTTATACTCAAATCTTTACAATTTATACTGAATTTTTTACTCTTTTATACTGATAAAAAAATAACACACAAAACTATCTTGTCAATCTCATCAGGGAGTGCATGCAAAGAAATTTTCGGTTGGGGAGTGCATGCAAAGCCGAGTTTGATGTTAGAGAGTTTTCTCAAATTTTCCCTTATAAAAAACATCATTAACATAGGTTGGTGAAGGAGGAAGAAAATATCCCTTTGAATATTTTTTTAAAAAATACATAATATTTAAAATTTATATTAT